>CAWUFW010020382.1:0-153418 GCA_963921515.1 Calotriton arnoldi
TGGAGTGGACCCCACACTATTGTTGAGCAGAAGGGTGAGGTCACTTACTTAGTAGACCTGGGAACACCCAGGAGTCCCCACAGGGTTCTCCATGTCAACAGACTTAAGCCATATGTGGACAGGGCAGACATGGGCTTGCTCATGGCTACTGATGAAGGGCAGGAGGAAGAGAGTGACCCACTCCCTGACCTGCTCTCACAGAACCCTGACGATGGGTCAGTAGATGGTGTAGCCTTGGCAGGCAGCCTCACTACCTAGCAACAAACTGATTGCAGGCAAGTCCTCAATCAGTTTAGACATATGTTTTCTCTGACACCCAGTCAGACCACCTGGTGCACTCATGAAGTGGACACTGGGGACAGTCTGCCTATTAAAAACAAGATTTATAGGCAACCTGACCATGTCAGGGACTGTATCAGGACTGAAGTCCAGAAGATGTTGGAATTGGGAGTGATTGAGCCCTCAGATAGCCCTTGGGCTAGTCCAGTAGTCCTAGTACCTAAACCTCACACCAGTGGTGGGAAAGAGAGATGAGGTTTTGTGTAGACTACAGGGGCCTCAATGCAGTCACTAGGACTGATGCCCATCCAATACCCAGGGCAGATGAGCTCACTAGATACTTTGGCCTCTGCCAAGTATCTCAGCACATTTGACCTAACAGCTGGCTACTGGCAGATCAGACTAGCTGATGCTGCAAAGCCCAAAACAGCATTTTCAACCCCTAGTGGGCATTATCAATTTGTGGTGATGCCCTTTGGTCTGAAAAATGCACCTGCCACTTTCCAGAGGTTGGTGAACACAGTTCTCACAGGACTGGAGGCCTATAGTGCAGCTTATCTAGATGATATTGCTGTCTTTAGCTCCACCTGGGAGGATCACCTGGTCCACCTCAGGAATGTTTTACAGGCCCTGCAAAAGGCAGGCCTGACTATCAAGGCCACTAAGTGCCAGATAGGGCAGAGTCAGGTTGTGTACCTGGGCCACCTTGTGGGTGGAGGCCAGGTTCAACCTTTGCAGAGCAAGATCCAGACCATCATGGACTGGACTGCTCCCACTACCCAGACTCAGGTGAGAGCCTTCTTAGGCCTGACTGGGTACTATAGGAGATTTGTCAAGGGTATGGATCAATAGTGACACCCTTGAATGACTTAACTTCTAAGAAAATGCCCAAAAGGTTCAGTGGACAGTTAGCTGTCAAAAGGCATTTGATGACCTCAAGCAGGCCATGTGCACTGCTCCAACAGGCCCCAGCCTAGCTGTTTCCTCTTTAAAAGGGTATCCATGTGCCTTAGGCACATCTCTGATTGGGATCTGGAGTGCCCTTGTAAGTCCCTAGTATATGGTATACTATGTACCAAGGGCATAGGTACCTCAGAGGCCTGCCAGGGCTGCAGCATATATTATGCCACCCCTGGTAGGCCATCCAAACTGACACCACAGGTCTGCTACTGCAGCCTGGGTAAGGTGGTGCATGCACCCCTTGCTGTGGTATAGGTTACCTATATCACTAAATGCATACACACATATAAACCTATAAGTCACTCCTAAGGCAGGCCTTATCAATCCTAAAGGCAGAGTGCATGGTTTCTATGTGAGAGGGTGCCCTGCATGAGCAGGGCCCCTCTGCAGCGTTCGGAGACCATCTCTGATGCTGTTTGTAGTGCAGCCTGACCATATACTCTTAAACGCATTATATCCTCGCGGTAAAATGCTAACTATGGAATGGCTGCACCGAAACATGTCGTGTTTGGTGTCAAACATCTTGGAATACTACCCCCCGCCAATTCTGGCGGCGGGGGTAGCATTCCACCCTTCTAGAGGAAAGGCATGTTAACTCTGACGAGTCCGGTAACTTCTTTCCAGAGCCTGGCATCACAAAATGGATGCTACTGCCACAGACACGAGTCTGGCCTCCTGCTGCTGGACGAAACTCCGGCAGGGGAGGCCTGGACAATAGGTTTCCTGTCCCAGGGAGGTGTGACCACCTCCCCAGACAGGACAAAGTGTATTGGGGCTGGGCGGGAGCACTTTCGGGTGCTTTGAAGTCCTGCACTGGGGGCACATTTGGTGTCCCTGTGCATACCCCAGTTCAAACCGGATCAGGGGCTTGCAGCCCCTGCTTTGGCGCGAACTGGACAAAGGGAAAGGGGTGTAGCCACCCTCTGCCCTGACCCACCCATAGGTGGGGCCACAGAGTAGTCCATCCCCTATTTTTGGAATAAAGGTAGGAACCCAGTCCTTAGGACTTTAGATTATACCTGGACGAAACTCTGACACGGAATCCTGGACCTTCGACGCTCTACGACAAGATTAGAGGACTGAAGAATCTCCCTTGGGGTCAAGGAGTGACTCCCCTGCTTGGCAGGCACCAAAGAAGCATCTGTCCGGTTCGCATCACTGAAGCTCCCTGCCGGACGCCGAAGTCATCGCATCACCAGAGGTGGATTCTCAGACTTCCCCGAGGCTACCCTGAGTCCCCAGCAAAGCTGAGGCCCGTGGCTATCGTGGGTAACGTGAGACCGTGACCCCTGGACACCGAGCACACTTGCAAGTGCACCATCTTCTGGGTCTCCCAAGAAGTCGTGCTTTGGGCTCCGAGTAGCCCTAGCCTCCAGCACCACCTGCACCGAAGATCACTGGCCCCCACTCCACGAGTGTCCTGTAAGCCAGCTCCACGTGCGGCGTCACGAGGCTCCTTCGCGGTCGCCAGCTCCGTTGGCTAGTAGCCCTTACCGAAGGCCAATCTTTTCTTTACTTGGCAGTCTGGTTGCTCCAGGCCTGCCCTCACTTACCCTTGCTGGGTGAGTTCCCCAGACCTTACTGGTCTGCACCATCGACGATCTTCAGCTACATCGAGACTTGCCGTTGCCAAGGCTTGTTGGGTCCAATCTGGTCGCCGACACCGTAGCACTCGACAGACATCGTGTACCAGCCCGAATCCTGCTCCTGGTCGCCGACAACGCCTCCTGGACCTCGTGGCTGCTGAAACGAGATGACCGTCAACGCACCTGAAGCACTCGACATCGGTGGGCATCCGTCCATCACCTCCCTGGTCACTGGCTAGTGACCCAGACTCTGTCCCCTCTGCTTTCAGGTTCTTCAGAACTCCGATCCACTCTTGGATCCACCCGGACACTTTTCTCCTGGTCGCCAGCAGCACTTTGCAGCAGATCGCCATAAGAACCGACGACGAAACCCGACCCCGAAAGGCACCTATGCACCCGGCTTCCTGGGTGAGGTAACACGAGTACTCCGGTGCTCCCGTGGGTAGAGACTCTTCAAAGTCCTAGATCTCAAAGGGTTTTGTCCTAGTCCTCTTTAAAGTGTCCCTTTCCTCTATTTTCCCGATCCCGACTTTCTCCATAGAAGTTAACGGCGTATCGCGGTTGTGTATTTACACTGCACGCGTCTCCCGTGGGTCCCCTGTGTCACTACCTTGGGTGGTTCCTTGTGGTCCAAGCACTTCTAGAGGCTCTAGGCCTAGTGTCTAGTTCAGTCGTGGTTCGCATACCACTTTATTGGTATATGGTTTGGTACGTCCCTAGGGCCCAAACGTGTATTTGTGCTATTACTGTGATTTAAGATCTTATAACCTATGTATTTCGAACTCTAGCCTCATAAAGAGACTAGAGGGGTGTGTTTAGTAATAAATACATATATTTTGAATATATACCTGGTGTGGTGCTCTTTCATTTGGTCACTCAAGAGATTATAGACTGGTAAAACAAGCTGCTTTACATTCCTTCAAGACTTAGCCTGAAGGCTGCTCTCCATAGCTACCACTAGGATAGCTTTCAATAAGGTTGTCTTTAACCTACCTACCATAAGAGTCGATTTGGACTGGTGCAAGGTGCCCACTATAATTAGTGGACAGCATATGCCAGGCCAACTTCTCACAGTGTTCACAAGCCCATACTACTGCTAGACTTTCCTTCTCTGGTTTTGAGTATGCCCTTTCAATGTCCGATAAGCTCCTGCTCGCATATGCTACAATTTGCCTTGGCGAATCTCTTCCAGGCATGTGTTGTGCCAAGATTGCTCCTAACCCTACCGGGCTGGCGTCAACAGTGAGCTCAGTGCATAGCGACGGGTCGAAATAGACAAGATGATCTACAGCCATTACTGCGTGTCTGATGGCCTCAAACGCCCTGCCGCATTCATGTGTCCAGAGAAATTTCTAACCCTGCTTTGTTAGGTCCCGAGCGGTATGCTCACTGTGGCAAAGTCCTTTATGTATCGAGCACAGTAGCTTGCTAACCCAAGAAATGACGTCACTTCTGCTACTTCTGTTGGAGGCTTTGCTTTTTCCAGTGTTTCTACTTTTCTGGGATCCGGCCTCATTCCTTTTTTGAAAAGATGTGTCCAAAGAATACTAGTTCCCTTTTCCCTAGTTCACACTTGTCTTCATTTAGGGTCAGGCCTGCTTGTTCCAATTGGTTGCAGACCTCACGTAGGGCCTCGTCGTGCTCCTCAACCGAGCGACCGAATCACCAGGATGTCGTCACTGTAATTCAAACTGTTCTTTACCGGCCTGATCACTTGTCTTATGATCTCTTGAAATATCTCTGCTGCTGATGAAATTCCAAAACGTAGTCGTTTGTAGCGAAAAAGACCCATGTGGGTAGAGAATGTCGTGATGTATCGCGATTGCGGATCAAGCTCCAGTTGATGGTATCCTTTGCACAGGTCTAACTTTGAAAATCTGCATGTGCCAGTAAGACAGCTGATCATGTCATTTAAGTGAGGCCCTGGATGTCTTTCCCTCTCGATTGCCGTGTTTGGTATTCTCATGTCAATGCAAATGCGAATCTTCGATGTGTTCTTCTTTGGTACTGCTACTATCGGAGATACCCATGGGGTCGGTCCGTCAGCTGGCTCTATGATGTCTTGCGCCAGTAGGCTTTGTATTTCTTCTTCCACCTGTGGTTGCAGATGTATGGGCACTTTTCGGTGATGCTGAGCCACAGGCTTGACTGCTTCATTGATGTGTAGTGTTATTTGCTTGTCTCTTAGTTTGCCCAGTCCTTGTAGTATGGCTGGACATTCCCTCAGAATGTTCTGTCGTTCTGACATGTTATAGGTCATTGCTAAAAGACCCATCACCTGCGCGGTGACATTGCTTAGTAGACAGGGTGTTGGAATGTCTCCTCGTAGTACATGTACTTCCTCCTTTACCGACATTTCTTTGTATGTCAGTGTCTCTATGAACTTCCCCATGTTCACCACTGGTGTCCTCGAGCCCCAGGTGAACACATCAACAGTGGACGGTGATAGCGGCGGTTTCACTCTCATCTTCTCATACTCTGACATGCACATGATGTTGCATGTAGCTCCACTGTCTCAATACGAAGCTTGTGCTGCGACTCCCTACCTCAATGTTCACCGTCGCTGTTTTCTTTATCTGCTGTTTGTCTACGAGATGAATGTGTTCCGGCGTGCGCTCTTCTGTTGGTACATCTGACATCAGATACAGCCATTCTGCTGCCTCTGGCGTGTTTGTTCCATCCGATCCAGCTGAGGGGCTGCGATTCTGCGTGTCCATGTGTCGTGCGTGCCTGCTTGTCGCTGCCCGAGGTCTTGCTGGTCTTCCACGCTCACTTTTAAATTGTCCACTCATGCAGGCACTCGCGAAATGGTGATCCCTGTTGCATTTCCAGCATTTGTGACCCATCGCCGGGCCGGAGCCAGCATGTGGGAATTCAAGTCCACAGCGATAGCATTTCTTGCTTCTGCTTCCGGGCGGCTGTGTATTGTCTCGCTTCTTGACGTTCCCAAATACGCGGTTTGCTTGTTCCACTCTTCTTGCCTTTCCTTTTTCCATTTGTCTGGCATGTGTTGTAGCTCTGGCCTCCGCACGGGCCATGGTCAGTATTTTCTCTAGCATGGACGGTTCCTTCAGAATTCCTGCGCGGAACTCCACTGACTGACAGCCTTCAATGATGCGTAGTCGTATGGCCTGCTCATTGTCAAATTTGTCGAATTCGCAATATGTAACTAGTTTTCGTAGTCTGGTCGCAAAATCATCAAGGGACTCCTCTGCTAGTTGGCATGTGGTATTGAACGTGTACCTCTCAAAGTCCACATTTCTTTGAGGGGCAAATTTGTCTGTGAGACACTTTATCAGTCCCTTGTATGTTGAGGTCTGTTCTGGGGGAAATGTTATCAAGAGGTCCTCAACCTCATCACCTACGAAGTTTAGGAACAATGTTTTGCTCATCTGTGTAATCCTTGCATGTGGCACGCATGTAGCGTTCAAATTGCCTTATCCATCTTTCCCAACGAATGCCTGTTTGTGGGTCTGACAAACTGAACGGTAGTGGTCTGCGGAAGATTGCGTTCGCGCTGTTCTTGTCACTTCCGTCTTGTGTCATTTTATTGTGATGCAGACCTTCTTCTCCTTACTCTGTATGCCTTTCCTTTCTTCCTCTGTGCAGTTTTCTTCTTTCGCTGTACTTTATTTCCTTTATTTCACCTTTGTTCGCTGTAATTTCCTTTTATTTTCCCTTGTTGCTTCTTTTGTGCTTTTTCAGTGTTTGCCTGACTTTAAAATGGCCGCCTGGCCTTCTCCCGCTTCTGATTGGCTCTCCCACCTGACTTTAACCCTTGACCGCGATCGGAATTCCGCTCGTGTGCTGGACATTCCGATCGCGGGTGGGGTCGTGACGAGCTCAGCTCGTCATGCGCACAGCGCTAGCCGCGCAGCATGACGAGCTGAGCTCGTCATGAGCACGGAAGGGGTTAAAATGGCCGCCGAGGTTTCTGCTGGGTGAGATTTCCTATCTCTTCTATTGCCTGACTTTAAGATAGCCGCCGGGCCTTTTCCAACCTCCGATTGGTTCTCCCGCCTGACCTTAACATGGCCACTGAGTTCTCCCGAGATTTCAGCTTGAAATCTACGCGGGGGCCTTACGTCCATCTTGACGCGTCTCCTCGCGGTGCATTGATATGGCCTGAAAGATAGCTTCTAGCGTTGGAGGAGTAGGCCCAGATGGATCGGAAACAGATTGGCCATCAGACAAAGGATTAGTGAGTTGGTTTATAGGGGTATAATCCCATGTTAGATCCTTGCCACCCTGTCTCTTTTTCTTCTTCCTCGAAACAGTTCTAGCCCTACCGCCCTCATCCTCATCCAAATCATTATCGCTCAAATCAGTAGTGTTAACGGACGAGTTCTCCGACCATTCGCCACCATCAGAAACAGAGAAAAAGAAATCGCTGGGTTGCTTATCTGGTTCCCTGTCTGTATTGCCATTGTTGCCATCATTGACCTTATTAGCCCTAGAAGCACCTTGAGGCTGACTAGTACACGTATCGCTTAATAGGTGCTCTTGATAAAGTGAGTTCGAAGCGTCCTGCAGGGGAGCCAGTTCACCCCCACCCATAGCTACCTCGCAGGGGTTTTCTATATTGTGAGCCATTCCGACATTAGGCATACCATCCCTCCTTCCCCCGGTATTAGCTCCAGGGTGAGGGGAGGCGTCCCTGGCCTACCTTCAGTCTCAGCTGGAAGTGAATTCTCAGCATCTCTCGGTTGCCTCAGTTCCTCTCGCGGTTGGCCCTCTGCCGTACCTGCAATCCCGGGACATGCCTTGCTCTGCCCCTGCTCCTCGAGACCCGGAACTGTTTTTCCGGCCGGGCCTCTCAGTAGTTCAACCACAGAAGGGCCGGCCGGGTGACCCTTCTGTACGACCCCGCCTCTTCCTTTCTTCTCCGGGTTCGGATCGGCTACCGCTCCCCTTCGCCCGTGCCGTGGTGTCTGAGCTGGTGATCCCTCTGCAGCCGCCGTCCCGGTTTCCGCGCTCGAATCACCAGCCTCAGATTGCCCTCTCAAAACCAAACGGGCCATCCTCGCCTTAGTGGCTCCCGCAGCCGCCTTGGGTCCCATCTCGGTGGACCCAGCTTCAGCTACAGCCTTCACGGAGACCGCCGCAGCCAGGTATGATCCGCCGTAGTTTGTGGAAACCTCTGATTTTATTTTGCTGAATTGTCGGAGAACTGCCAGCCCAATGACGGTGCCTATTAAGTGTAAATAGCTCCCGCAGATCCTTGGGGGGTGCTGTGATTTCACGATGCAATTTGCTGGGTTCATCTTTCCATATTTTTCAATGCAGCATTTGGTAGTTTTGACTCTCTACTGGTCTGTGCGCAACTACGGTCTCAAGCGACCGCCATCTTGCCCCACCCGAAGATGGACGTAAGGCCCAGGCAGCGATGCGAAAGGTGCAAGGAGTGGTATGGAAACTGACCAAGACTTGTAGCGTATTTGGGGAACGGCTGACAGATCTTGAGTCCAGGATAGTCTCTGTTGAATCAGACCTTGTAACGAACCAATCTTTAGCAAACTCACACGAGGCACAGCTAGTTGACATCAATTGGAAGCTGGAGGAGTTTGAAAACCGTCAGCGAAGAAACAACCTACGGGTGCTTGGGGTCCCTGAAGGGGTCGAGGGGTCTGATGTCCGCTCATTTGTGATCGACCTATTCCGAGATACGCTCCCCGAACTTACAGATTGGAACTGGGCATTAGAGGTGCAATGAGCACATCGTGTTCCCTTTGTACAGAAGCAGCCAGCAAGGGCAGGGGCACTTCCACGTGCCATTTTGGTGTATTTTGGCAATTTTTGCTGCGCCAAGCTGTTTTGAAAAAGTCAGGCCAGAAGCAAAGAGAACTAGGAATGAGATTTCTTACTTTGTCCGTCCTGATTTCTGCCACTCCACCGTTGAACGGCGGTGGAGGTTGCGGCAGCTGATTAAGCCTTTCCAGGACAGAAATGCTCAAGCTTTTTGAATAACCCAGCACGACTAAAGGTGATCTGGGAGGGGCAAACTAGATTTTTTCTGTCTGAAATTAAAGCTAAAGAGTATCTAGATGGCTTGTCGGGCTAGATCCAATCTAGTACTTAATTTAGTAAAAAGAATCTGATCATGGGTGAAAAGGGGGAGAGAAGGAGGGAGAAAATTAAAGCAAAGGCAAAAAGGCAAAAAAAAAATATATATATAAATGAATAATTCGTTTGTTTAAGGAATTTGTGTGGGGTGGGGAAACGTGGTGAAGGGGTTGGAGGGTTCACTTAATTTTCTTCTTGGAGAGGAAAGCTGGGGTTCTGGTTTTTTTGCAAGCAGCATCAGGTTAAAAGGTGAGGAGATATGAGCATTAGGGCTCTCGGTCTGTGTAGCACATTCATCATGTCCAGACTCAGGACTGAGTCTGAATGCCTCGAGTGGGGAGGTGGGGGCACAGGGGAGGAGGTGGGGGTGGAGGGGGCAAGGGAAGGGGGTTGGACGGACAAATGGGGGAAAAAAACATATCCAGAAATGATAACGATAAAGAAGCATGTGTGCAGCTAAAGGAGAAAAATAGAAAGCAGATCATGAGACTAAAGATGGCAGAGAAAAAGAGCAAAAGATTACCAAGAGGAGCTGTTTGGGGAACCGCAACCAAATTGGGATGGGGAGGATAACCATTTGTTCATGGAACGTTTCGGGGTTGAATGATAGGGCAAAGAGGGCAAGACTAGTTGAATTTATGAGGATGAATGCTATGGATGTACTATGCCTACAAGAGACCCACATTCCTTGGGGGAAGAGAACTACTGAGGGTTGGTGGATATAATATCTTGGCATGTACATCACAGACCTCAAATATTCGAGGGTGGCTATTCTAGCAAAGACCTCTCTAGGTTTGGCCAAACGCAAGGCAGCGCATATATTGGGGAGGTGGGCTATAGTAGAACTAGCAGTGGGAGGCACCGTGTGTTCGATCTATGGATCAAATCAAGATGACCCTCAGATTTTTGAAAATTTGGAAGTAGAACTTGCCACATGGCCCAATCCTATAATTTTATGTGGAGATCTTAATATATCTCTGGATCAGCAGAAACAAGGGGATATTGCGGTCGGAAGCCTAGGGTTTATAGGGCTTTCAACTCTCTTAAGATTAGCCACGGGTTGGTAGATATTTGGGCTACAAAATATCTGAATAACCCCGGGTATACATACTACTCCTGTCCTCACAAAAAATATGTCAGGATTGATTATTGCTATGGTACAAGGGATGTATTAGATAGGGCTGGCATCAAGAAACATCCAAAGATAATATCTGACCATAACCCTTTAATTATAGAAATTGAAATAGCAAATTTTAGGAGACCACGGAGCAAATGGATCGTTTGATAGAAAATTGCTAGTGAACAATGAATATATTGCACACATAAAGAGTTGGTCACAAGAATTTTTCGATATAAACAGATTCAGTGCTAGTAGGGGGGTTGTTTGGGACTCTTTTAAGGCTGCTCTTAGAGGGAAACCATTAGTTTTGTTGCCAGGGCTAAGACTCAGCGGGTGATCAAAAACCAACAATTAATGTGGGATTTGGCCAAGGCAGAAGAGGAACATACCTTGATAATAGCACAGGGATTAGAGGGGGCTCAAACGATGTATCGGATAATCGCTTTAAAAGCAGAATTAAATAATTGGTTGACACAAAGATCTGCAGAGGAATACCATTCCCATCGGAATGATTCTTATGAAAACGGAGAGCAAGTTGGTAGGAGGTTAGCCCTACGTACTAGGCAGAAGATATCTCTGAATTTAATACCCTCTATTAAAATAAACGGACAAGCTTTTACTGACCCAGAAGATATTGTTAAAGGGTTTCAGGATTACTATCAAACCCTATATCAAGATGATATTAATAGAGGTAGCCCTGAAGCTACACAGGAGATATCGCGGTTAGTGACCGGCATGGAACTTGGTGGGGGCCTAGAGGGGCCAATAAAAGAAAAGCTTGAAGAAGAAATTACTCTGGAAGAAGTCCACATAGCACTGCACGGAATGGCACCAGGGAAAGCCGCTGGCCCTGACAAAATACCGTTGGAGGTATATAAGATTTTAGGAATAACCATAACACCCCTCTTAGCAGACCTGTTTAGGGGTGTACAATATAGTGGAAGCCCCCTGAATCTTGGAAAGAAACGGATATCATAATCTTCCCCAAAAAAGGGAAACCAATAGATAATCCATCTTCGTATCGGCCAATATCGCTGATCAATTCAGACACGAAAATCTATTCTAAGATCTTGGCCAATCGGTTAGGGAGGGTTATAGAACATCTGGTCTCACCGTGGCAACACGGATTTATCCCAGGTAAAGGAACTACAGACCATATCCGCAGGGTTATTTCTCTTTTTGACATCATAACCGGGACGGGAGGCCAGATGGCTATGATCCTCCTCGACGCCGAAAAGCCTTTCGATCGGGTGTCTTGGGAGTTTTTATGGGGGATCTTGGAGCTGAATGGCTTCGGATCACAGTTTATAAGGGCAATTAAGGCAATGTATTGTCAACCAAGAGCTCGATTACAACTCATGGGGAAGGAATCCGGTAATATAATTATATCTAGGGGGACCAGGCAAGGGTGTCCTTGTTCCCCTATTTTATTTGCTTTATATATCAATCCACTAGTGGTTAAGCTCCTACAGACTGGGAAGATCAAACCGATAATAACTCGGGGTATGAGACTAAAGTATTGGCATACGCTAACGATGTTGCAGTGCTCACCACGAATCCAGCAGAGGCAATCGAGGAAATAGTAAAGATTGGCGAGAGTTATGGGCGCCTTTCTTGCTATGCTTTGAACAAGGCGAAAACGATTGTTATATGCACAGATAACATAGATTTTAATGATTCCAGACGAGCAGACTCAGCGGTGTATTTAGGGGTCAGAGTTAGTGCTAAGGTGGGTGAAATTGTTAAGTGCAACTTTGAACCTCTGATTAAATCAATAACTACGGATCTAAGGAGAGTTAATGGACTACATTTGTCTATTATAGGAAGAGGGAACTTTTAAAAATGACCATGCTACCGAAAATTCTGTATCTGTTTCGTGCTATACCTCTAGTAGTGGAAGATAATATATTGAGAGCCCTGGAGTCAACTTTTTCTAATTTTATTTGGCAGTATGGGAAGGTCAGGAGGGCTTTAAAATATCTGGCTTTACCACAAGACAGAGGCGGTCTTGCAATTCCTAATATTACCCTATATTATTGGGCGGCCCTCCTCCATCAGATGGTCTCCTTGTTTGTAGTGGATAGAAATAATGATCTAGAGCAAAGACTGAGAAGACCTACAATTTATGAACTTGCTATAGGGAAAGAAGCGCCGGGGTTGCTCGTTAGACAATTGGAGCAGAGCTACTAGAAGAAGGTACGCTTCAAAGTAATCTACGGTTCATGGAAAATATGGAAACAGGTATCTAAATTTATGGCAGTTCCGAAAATCTGCAGATATACCCCCTTGTGGCGCTCATCAGCATTCCCAGCCCAGGTTAATGATGCTATGGGGAAGAAATGGGAAACTATGGGGGTAGGAACAATTGGAGACTTCTGCGGGGGAGAGCAAGATTTTCAATTTTCTAAGCTTCAGCAAGTGTTTGGAATTCCTGATAATCAATATTTTAAATACGTTCAGATTAGTAGTATTCTTATTCTGAGTAGACCAAGGATTAATCTAGACAAGATCCCATTGATGGGAGTTATTACCAGGAAATCTAGTAGAATCAGGAATATTTACAGCTTGTTACTTGAAAAAGTACCTGATGATTTAGAAAGAACTGAAACGATTTGGGCAACAAAATTAGGAAATCCTGATGTAGATATTTATATGAGCCTATTCCTAACCGCCAAAATACTTTTATCCTCAAGCTTAAAGGCTCAACTGTATAAAACTATATTTAATTTATATTTTACACCTTCTAAGTTATTTATGTGGGGAAAAAGGTCTGATGATAAGTGTCCTAGATGTGGGATAGGACCAGCCACATTGATTCATATGATGTATGATTGTGATAAATTGTCTGCATTGAAAGAAGGGCTGCTTGGCTTTTGGGAAGAATTATTTGGCTTCAGATTGCAACCGACCCCTACGCTGCTGATTCTGGGGTATGATAGCTCCCTGGGCCTTAATACCACGCAAGAATACTGCCTTTTTTGGGTACTGCGATATTCAGGATAATGTTAGCCGCAAGATGGAAAGATGTAGAACCACCGACATTCCATATGTGGCTTGCCAGGCTCTTGGGAGCTTATAATCAAGAGATGGCTATATATGCCTGTAGGGGTAGGCAGGCCAAAATCCGGGGGAAAAAGATATGGGCACATATCTCTGAATGGAGCAGAGCATCCATGGAGGTGTGAGCGAGATTCAACTTGGGTTTTTAGAAGCTTGTTGTATCCCAAGGTTGTTGTTTTTTAAGTGTGATTATTATCTGGCCAGGGGGCTTACATAGGAACATTAAATTGTGGTCGGGTATAATGAATTGTTTAACTGCCCGTTAAGATGATATTAGCTGGATGTTATGTTAATAATTGCTCTAGCTCTCTTTTAACGTTGTCTGTATTAACAATTTTATGATCTATTTTAGTAATTGCTATCCTTTTGTACTGCATTAAGTGTTTTATGATCTGATTGCTGATTGCTATTTATATTGTAACTGTGAATGGTATTCTCTGGATATGTTTGAATAAAAAAATAAAAAAAATGAAATCTACGCGGGAGACTCGGGGCTATCTCGTTAGTCAGCGGGCAGCTGCAGTCACGGTCGGGTGCACCGCTCCCCTTTTCCTCACCTTTCCACTCGATGCAGCCGGGGTGGGCTCCCGATGTCGCTGTATTTCTGCGCACGCGGACCAGGGTGGGCTCCTGGCTCCACTTTACCCGCGATCGGGGTGGGCTCCCGATGTCACGTTTTCTCTTCCTGGGGCCGGTGGGCCAGGGTAGGCTCCTGGTTCCGTTCTTCTCGTGACCGGGGTGGGCTCCCGATGTCGCGTTTCTTCTTACGGCAGTCAGCGGACCAGGGTGGGCTCCTGGCTCCTTTCGAACGCTGTAGAGGCCACGGGCACGCGCTTCCAGTGATGTGGTGCTTGCAAATCCCATCTCGTCGTCGCCAGTTGTAGTGTCTTCCTACAGGAACCATGCAGAGACCGGTAAGTGATCAAGTATTCTTTATTCCTGTTTCTTGCACGTGCTCACAGGCACATCTCGTCCCCTGCTGTCCCAGTCGCATAATGCCGTCCCCCACTCCCTGACCGGAAGTGGTGTCCGGTTGCTGTCCCCTCTGGCCACTGGGTGCGGGGTCCTAGTGCCCCTAGCCCAGGTCACGACATCGTCCTTCCCATCCTTCTCTGTGTCTATATCGAGTTGTGCGTCTCTCTCGTCCCCATGGATCTTTCTCACGCCTCCTTGCCTCTGTCTCCCTCGTTCTCTAATGTGCGTGGATTGGCGTCTCACACACATGCACATGTACGCAGTATGCATGCGCGCGACACACACACACACACACACACACACACACACACAGAGACCCACCCGCACAGACACACAGACTTGCATTGCTGAGATGGGAGGATATGTTGCAGGAAGGATAGAGGGGGCTGAGAGGTGCTATAAGCAGTCATTGCTGCTCCCAGTGACGTTACCTAGTATTGCTAGTGAAAATCAATGAAGGACTGAAGACAGCATCTGGGATCTGCCTGGGTTCTCCACAGTCCGGGAAAAAGAAATCGTGAGAGACTCACAGCGATGAAGCTGGCTTGTAGCAGCCAGACTACTCATGATAGAATCTGGTTTCATGGGGAAGCAGTTTCTTCTGGGAACGGAGTCCTGGTGGTATCTATTTTAACCAGTAGGAACAGTGGTCCATCCAGCTTGGCAGGATTGAAATCTCCTGTGTGTTGCATGTTAGATGCCAGCACACAGAGGAGATGGCGAATTAATCCAGAGATGTTTTTGGACATGGGAAAGTGGGCACTTATCCAGGGCCCCTCACTTTCTCAGGAACCCCAGTGAAATCTATTTTTTTACTCTAACTTGCTTTTGTCTATTTCTCTATCTCAACCATTGAGATATAATTCAATAATATTTGGCATCATAAGGCTTCAATCAGCAGAAAATGTATAATAAAATGAAAAGTTCGTCTGAACAGGAGTCACCAAAATATTTCTCGCCCAGGGCCCCCATAATCCTTAAAATGACACTGGCCTAGTCCTTACCCCCAGCCCTAGGCTTGTCATCATCTTTGAACGTCACTTGTGTGCACATAAGGAACTGTTGAACTGTTCCTCTCACTGGCTCATACTTTGTTCCTGCCTGTTGCAGTGTTAGCGAGGTGCTGCCTTCTGCTGAATCATCATCTCCATGACTACTTTCCACAAAATATTTTCAAGCCAAATTGTGTTAGTATCATCCTCTTCCCACATTTCAGAAAAGAACATAGGGGCATATTATCAAGGGCTTTATCGCCGCTTTAGCGGCACTTTTTGCCGCTAAAGCGGCGATAATTTTATCGCCCTATTAGCAAGCTGTCGCTAACAGGCGTTAGCGACAGCTTTCAGGCGTTAGAGGCCGCGTGTAACCATCGCCTTGCATGTCAGCGATAATTATCGCTAATGACATGCAAGGAAGGCGTTCCCTACTAAAAGCGACTGGAAACAGTCGCAAATCCCACTACCCCTATTAGCAAGGCAGGCGAAGCAATATAATAATTCGCGCTAAGCGCGTTTATCGCTATATTTTATCTCCTGCTAGTGAGGATGACTTACCTGTTTAAGGTATAGGAGGTGGATTCTAATGCTGAATCCACCTTAGCGATAATGCGCAGAATATCGCTGCTTTTCCAGCGATATTCTCACATTTTACCGCTATCGCTGGAAATTTTATCGCTATGGAGATAAACCTTGTTAATAGGGTGTTATCTCAGCGATATTTTCCAGCGATAGGCGGCGTTAACCAAAGTCGCGCTAAGCGCGGTTAGCGATAAATATCGCTATTCCTTGCTAATATGCCCCTCAGATGTAAAAAAAATTGTTTTTTTACCCCATGTTTTCCTTTGTTGGTCAGTATATCCATTTTTTCTCTATTCTTTAAGTTTGTGGGAGAAAGAGGCGTGAAACTCATAGGTGAATACAGAAAGCTATACATTTCTGAAAGGTAGGCCCACTTTTGAGTTCAGCAGAAGTAATTAGTGGAAATTGCTCTTGGTTTTTCCCAAAGTAACTAATCTTTGAAATAAAAAAATAGTGAAGTAAAGAAGGAATAATAGAAATAGATGACATTTTGCACTGAAAGTAATATACCGTTATTTCCGTCATACTCTTATGTTTGCAGAGAAATATATTGTTTGTCCGTTGTCCCACAACGTAAGATACCTAGAGCTTTCAGCCAAAATGCAGCTTTTGATCATTTATCATTGCATGTCAACGATGCATCAATATACACGGTAAAATATAATAAATAATAATGTGTATAAAGGAAATCTACAGACTTTTTAATATGCCCAAGAATCTGAGTAAAGGAAGAGGGGTGATTCGCACTCATCTAAATTTGGGCTTACCCATCGCTATCAGGTGGTAATGCAGTTTTTTGTGCACTCTGATTTAGATTTGGAACCCAAAAGAGTAGAGAAATTCAATAGGCAATACATAATATTCTATGATTCAGCATTACCACACATCTGATAAAAGTGGTACCCGAATGTAAGTGGGCCTAGCACTCGGGACAGAAATGGCCCCAAAACACCACCACGACGTAAACATTTGAATGACATCACTTCTTGGGATGGGGTAGCTGTGTTATTTTGTCTGGAGGGGGCTGGCACTCAAGGTAACTTTTCAACTCTTGATATTTCTGAAAACAGGACAGGACAATGAGGGTAGTGCAGGGTGGTGTGGTGTGCAAGATATCCACAAAAGTTTCTTGCCCAGAATAGTTTGCAAATGACAAACTTTGGCTAAAAACCCAGGGCCTCATTTCTGAAGCCCCTTGTGCTGCCGGAACATCACTTTTTGTGACACTTCCGTGGCACAGGAGCCTGATCCATATTTACGAGGCAGCACTAAGCTACTTTTTTGGCTTAATGCTGCCTCGTAAATATAGTTCCCTTTAATGCAGTTTTCTGAATTAAAGGGGCGTATAATGGGTGTTGCTGGGGACGTTCCCAGCAACATCCATGGCTTTTGACACTGCCCCAGATTTACGAGAAATCGTAACTCTGAGGCTGCACCAAAACGTACCCCTCCCCAGGGGAGTTGTAAGGGAGGCACAACGAGAGGAAATATCTTTATTTCTTCTCCTTTTTCCATTTCTATGTGTGCTGCATTCTGCAGCACACATAGAAAGAGGAAAAAGCCTCTTATGATTGTTTTTGTGCCGAAAGGTTTCCTTCCTGCACAAAAACAATCATCCCTGCAATGCAGGCAAAGGTGCCTGCATTGGCGCACAGCAGCCCATTGTGTGCCGGAGCAGGGGAAAAGGACAGGAATGCGCTGTATCTGATAGATACAGTGCATTCCTGCCCTTTCTTTTGCTGTAGAGCAGTGCATCAGGAAGGCCTGAGGCACTGCCCTATGGCAAAACCTCATATATGAGGCTCCCAGAATTCAGAGACATTTCTATGAAAGAAAGTTCCAGATTCTGAGGAACTGGCAGGAACATAACACATAAACAATAAGTCCTGGCTCCCAAAAATGAGTGACTGAGCCCACCACTTGCAACCACGGGCGCAAGGTAAGCATGACATCTCTGGCTAGTCTGTCCACTATTTTGACATAATGTAATAAATCTTAGAGCTAGTCAGTCACCCAGGGTAGTTACCTGATTTTCTGTGAGCGTGTGCTGGAGACTAGACTGTCCTAAATGGGACATTTTGGCCCTATGAAGGCGTGCGCTGTCCTTGACTGTGCCCACCCTCGAAGGAATGCACATGTCCAATTCTTTCATGTAGCCTAGTCTATCTGGACACAATCAGCTCATGTACACTTCCTGGGCGGCAAATAAAAGGCTGCCGTGTTACCTTTGCCTGTGGTGCTTTGACTGCATACCAAAGGGAGGCTTCAAACTCTTGTTGTTTCTTTCCAGGGGGCCCAAAGTTTACACCACCACATGCGTGCTCTAGATTTTCCTCCTTTTCTCTTCTGTGGTTTAGCCAGCAATGTTTCATTATGGGAACCAGCCCTGAGTTAAGTGGGCTTTCCTTCATTTCCACTGTTGCATTGCCTTCAGATCATAAACCCCACAAGGCCTATTCACGTAAGCATTTTGGGGTAGATAAATAGAGATCCTGTAGTACTCTTCTACGCACTCTTACATGTCTTAGTGAATTGGCCCAAAAATATCTAAAATTGGAATAAAATGGAAAAACATAGGGGGTTTTCAAATACAATTAGAGCAAATAAAAATCATTGTGTTCTGTATGCACATTTACTAATAATGAGTTGGTAGTTTCTATTTCTGATTTGCATGCCCCTAGTGGTGGTACAGGCAACGATATTGAGCAGATTGGATTGTGGTAATTCTCTATTCTCAGGCACTCTGGAATATTTAATTAAGTATCTATATAGGATTCAGACTGCCGTAGGAAGGCTGGTTGTTTCTCTCTGGTTCTTCTGCGACTGAAGTGCTGAAAAAATTGGCTGCCGTTACCCAAAAGGATTATCTTTGTTTAATTCTTATGCCTGGTGCATAAAGCCTCTTACTGAGTTGGACCACTGTCCCTACAGACAAAACTGAATAGGTATAGTCATATGCACACATTACACTCTTCAGGTGCCAACATTTAAATGGCCCCAAAGTTTACTCGCACTCGACTAGGCGGCATAGTCTTTTGGGTCAAGGCAGCTCATCTCTGGAACAAGCTGCCTTTCTCACTACGTTCCAGTTCTGACTTGCTCAAGTTAAGGAAAGCTTTGAAAATCTGGCTCCATAACCAATAAGTGAAGTACAGTTTGTTACTATCTAATCCCAGCAATTATCAGTGCAGGACACCTTCTTAGGTAACAGTGTGCTCCAGAAATTTAAAAATTATATTAATAAAAATAATAGTATGTTTCAGGGCCTTTTCACAAAGCAAAAGAGTACTTCTGTAACCACAGGGCATGCACAGTGTAGTTTGGTAATTGTGTTGGGAAGTGCTTCACCATCCCACATTGAGGTAGTAAGCGCTATACAAATGCTACGATATAATACAATGCAATACTGACTTTCTCAAGGGATAAATATGTGATATTGCTTCCTTCTTTACTTCTGATGCACACATTGGAATCCAATGGGTAAGTTATAACTAGGTTCAGATTTATAATGAATGCAAATGGTGATGCAGTGTCACAATCATGTTTTCGCATTGAATGAGATGTTAACCTGTAGCACGCATCACCATCACTCATATTTGTTCACACATTATTTTACACTTAGATTTAGTGAAACAAGTGATATGTTTCTAATAAATATAGTTAGAATATGTACATTATAAAGTTGACATGAGTCGAGATAGGCCTCTGGCACTCAACTCTACATTGAAAATAAAATGTTGCATTTCTGCTTGCTGTGCATACCTCTCTTTGTGTTCCAGGCATCAGAGTCACCATGTTCTCAATAAATGTATTATTTTCTGTTAACTTACTGTGTGAAGATCATGTTTGTTGCACTACTTGGTTTGACAATGGTTCTCAGCACCTGCACAAGATGAGAGGCAAAGAAGGGGAATACTCTTTTGTGAGATTTTGTGAAAACTGCGATGATGGATGAATTTGACATTGTAATATCCATGAGAAGGAGGCCGACACCAGGTACAGCAGGAACACTGATTTTTGATTGGTTCTTACTCTGCGAGAACTTGTTCACTGCATTACTTAGATGAAATGTAATGTTTTAACTGTGTGTAGTTGACTTAGTTAGTCAGGACTTGGCCCCGTGCACCTTTGCAGGCAAACTTTCCTTTCCTTCTCTTGAGATCCAATGCTATTATATTTCTGCCCGTGGACTCACTTTTTAGAGCAAGTACATTTCTCCTTTTCTTGATTGAAAAATTTGTGGTTCTAC
The DNA here is from genome assembly GCA_963921515.1 of Calotriton arnoldi. Taxonomy (NCBI): domain Eukaryota; kingdom Metazoa; phylum Chordata; class Amphibia; order Caudata; family Salamandridae; genus Calotriton; species Calotriton arnoldi. The sequence continues at coordinate 19,870 of CAWUFW010020382.1, forward strand.
TGTCCACGCTATATGTGCTGACACCAGCTGTTTCAAATTTTAAGACTTACCCACCATCTTAGCTTAGCATTAGGGAGTTTCCATTTATGGGAACGAAATGAAATCTTACTTTGAATCTGCTGTCTTTAATAACGTGTTCTTGCATGTCCTGAATTTAGGGGCATATTAGCAAGACCGGCGATAAAATTATCGCCGTTTTAGCGGCAGGAAACTGCCGCTAAAGCGGCGATAATGGGCTTGCTAATATGCGTTATAGAATTCCAATAGAAGCCCAGGTTAGATGTCCTGCACATCTAACCTGGGCTTCTATTGGAATTCTATAACGCATATTAGCAAGCCCATTATCGCCGTTTTAGCGGCAGTTTCCTGCCGCTAAAACGGCGATAATTTTATCGCCGGTCTTGCTAATATGCCCTTAATTCCCTGGATTATATTCATATATGCAGCATTCGGGTGCCTACTGATTTATGCTTAATTGATTCGATTTGAGATTGTAACATTATTAATTTGTTAACAAACCTTTATGATTTGCAAAGTACCTTGTCATTCTTGTGGGGCAAATTCTGCTTCACTGTCATTTATATATTGCCGAATTTATGATTTTAGCCTCAGTTTGAGATAAAAGTCCATCCCAGTATACACAGGAGAGATTCGAGTTTGCGCCAAGTTTGTGCAGCGCAAACACCATCCTTATCTCTTACGCTATCGCACATTTTGCTAGAATCAAATAGGTGATATATTGCATTTATTTGTATTTTTACTTACGCACAGTCTATTTCTGAATGTAATCCTGGTTAAACCTAAAATTTGCATTCCTGAGCTACAGACAGAATACATGCTAGGCACTGCATAGGCCTCTTTTGCTTCAGTGCAAAGCTTTCCCTGTTAAAATGAGAGATGCTGACATGCGTCACTTCGGATTTTCTCAGTGAAGCGAAATGAGCTTCCAGCTACATAATACAATGATGTAAGGGGTGCCTAAGGTGAGAGTTATCAAAACATACTAACCATTTTTTCATGTATTGTCCTGGTTATTGTTGCCTGTGTTTTTGAATCTCCAGTTTTCCCCCTGGATTGTCCAATTAATAGGCTCGCCCTGCCTCAAAGGAGCGGCTGCTCTTTTGTTTCACATTGTATGCAGGGCTTGAGCAGGGTGGGCCCCCTGCCTCACAGTTTGCTGCCGCGTCTGTCTTCATTCTGACACATTCCTGCTAAACCCCATAACTAATACTGTGCAATACATCTGAATCAACTGAAAAGCCACTGTTGAAGAGCTTCAAAGAGCCTGCAAAATGCAAATTACTTTTTATTCACTTCTCCTTGAAAAGACATTTCAAATCTGGGTTTGGTTTGGTTTAGTAAGCATTTAATCATCATGATTTTAGTCATCAAATGTATTACTGACAAAATGCTTAGCTATGGGAAAAATAAATTTGTCATTCCTTCCTTTATATATGTATGAGTGTCTGTGTGTGTGTGTGTGTGTGTGTGTGTGTCTGTGTGTGTCTGTCTGTGTTTGAAACCACTGAAATTCACCAGTTATTATTAGCAGTGCACACAACATACAGCCATAACTTGTGCTACCCGCCATGTTGTTCTCTGTTCCCTCTATTGTTTGTTTCTGGAATGTTTGCAAATTGGGGCTTGGAGCATGGCGTTTTTATGCAAGTTATGCCCACCCATTGTCTCACATTTCTTACCAAAAGATGAAAAAATAATAAGCATTTCCACAAGAGTTTGTGAATGACAGAACAGGTGTTTTCTTGAAATAGTGTGCCCGATTCACAAACTGCATTTTGCAGGATGTAAACTAGTATTACTCAAATACTACCAATGCAATTCATAAACCTATGGCCTGAGATCTCCATCTCTGCCCCTCCTATCTTTTCTATGAGATCTCCGGTGGCAGAGACATCCTCACACATAAGATACTACTGCGTAGTAAATGGCTGGATCAGGAAAGAGGTTCTAAAATGGGGACTAATTACCCAAATAACGAGTGTGGTTATTGGAAATGTAATGATGGGTTTGGGAGTGACATGCCAATACAGAACAGGTACCCACAAAAGAGTAAGAGAATTGCAATTAAAAAATACACTTCTAAAGTTACTACAGCCCTAACATTGTGAAAACAGTCTTCAATGTACTCTAGCCCATCCTTGTAGTAAGTCAAGCACCACACTTTGCCAATGTGAGGAAAGTGGTGTATTTTATGATATGGTTGTGTGACCTCGCCGTGTAATACACTAACAATATTTTCTTGGGTCCAGTTAGGGATGTTTGTTAAACCTTAGCTCAACCAGCTTTGAGCAGTCAAGCTTACACAAAGGAAAAATTGCAAAAGCATTTGGAAATACAAAAACAACTAAATAAGAGTCACACAACCTAAAAGAAATCCACATCAATTTATAAAAATAGATCTTATTTAATGAATTGCTAGACACCAAAGGGAATAAAATTGACCAGAGGATTCTGGAGATATAGATTTTTAAGTAAAAAGTAAATCACACTTTTCACTCAAATTGCCAACAAGCACTGGTAACTACCACTGTCAGCGGAAAATTTGGAAACTTTGTAAAACCTTTGAAGAGTTGTGTTTCGATAGTCCAGCCAGCTTTGGGTGAACAGCTCAGGTGGGGAGCAAGTCAAGGGAGACAGTAAGGAGTTGTAGGACAGTTACCTTGTCACCAAAACAATTTCCAGTCCAGTTCCAGGCTCTATGGGTGAACCGACATAGAGTTCAATGGAGTGGTCCTGATGCAAGAGATACAGGATGCAGAAGATGCTGTAACAGGAAGTAAGCCATCTGACCGTTGGAGTTCACCTGTTCTGTCTGGGGCTCAGGGACAGTTTTTTCACAAGCCAGGCACCACAGGCACTTCCTCTCTATGGTAACCCAGGTGCAGCAGGTACAGTACAGTCAATGGTGCAACCTCTCTTTGCCGGGCCCAGGGAACAGCAGGGCACTCCTACTTCAGTCCTCTCTCCATTGCAGATGTGATCTGATGTCTGGATGCTAGGTATGCCATATTTATGCCCCAGAAGTGCCCTCGAGGGATGCAGAAGTTACCAGTAAATAAGCTACCAGATCTCCTCCTGCCTGATGGTAACTTTCTGTGATGTGTGGCATCTACCTGTCCGCAAATGCAATGTACTGCTCACTCCCAAAATTGCAGGAGCTCTCCTCGGTGTGGGGAGCTTGGTAGCCCACCCTAGAGGTATGGCTACACACCCATGGAAAAACTGGTTCAGCCACTGTTTTCTCCTCTCGGCCCATGATGCCAACCTGTCTACCAGGACAAAAGATCAGCCCCTCTCATGTGTGTTCACCATTTGCTCTTCAAAGGTAGATTTCCCTTTGAAGTGCACCTTTGCTCACACCCTGGCTTCCTGCCACGGAGAGGTGACACCTTTTCCAACGGCAGGCCTCTATTGTGTCCTATCCTGGGTGTCGTTCACACCTCTCTCAGGAAGCCAGAATGCTGTATTGGTGCCAGCATCTGCAAATGGCCATTGGAAAACTTGGGAAACAGAATGGCAACTTTCTAAGGTTGCCTTTTACTTACAAGTTACATTAAATTTGACGTGGGCATCAAGTGTAGCAACTATTTTGACAGCTTGAAGTACCAAATTTAGTCTTCCCATTTAGAAGTTAGCACAGCTGAGTATGTCAGCATGTAACCCTGTACTTGCCAATGGGTCTACCGCCTTTCCACAACAAAGACGACAATTTGGAGTTTTTGTTGTTAGGACATATAAAAATACATGTTATGCTTTTTAAGCACCCTGCCTTAGGATTCAATAGAGCAAACACAAGGAAATGATGGACGGAGCGCTGAAACTTTTCAGACACTCACCCCCGTCACAGATCTGGGTTGAATCCATCATCGTTCTTTAGCTCACTTCGCCACCTCAGTTCAGACCCAGATATATACAAATCAGTCTTGACCCTGTGCCTCATGGGAACAGTCCAGCCCGAAATGCCAAGCCAGGTCTTCCCTGAACCGGAAACAAGCATCCTGGGACCGGTTTCGGGGTAACTCCCCTCATCAGCCAGGCTAGCTTGAATCCAGTGTCAACGTGAGCAAGGGACTCACATCTGGGCATACCCTGCCAACTTAGGGCGAACAAAGCAAACACAAGGAGATGATGGACGGAGCGCTGAAACCTTTCAGACACTCACCCCCAGTCACAGATCTGGGTTGAATCAATCATCGTTCTTTAGCTCACTTCGCCACCTCAGTTCAGACCCAGCTATATGCAAATTAGTCTTGACCCTGTGCCTCATGGGAACAGTCCAGCCCGAACTGCCAAGCCAGGTCTTCCCTGAACCGGAAACAAGCATCCTGGGTCCGGTTTCGGGGTAACAGCCCTCATCAGCCAGGCTAGCTTGAATCCAATGGCAAAGTGAGCAAGGGACCCACGTCTGGGCATACCCTGCCAACTTAGGGCAAACAAAGCAAACACAAGGAGATGATGGACGGAGCGCTGCAACTTTTTAGACACTCACCCCCAGTCACAGATCTGAGTTGAATCCATCATCGTTCTTTAGCTCACTTCGCCACCTCAGTTCAGACCCAGCAATATGCAAATCAGTCTTGACCCTGTGCCTCATGAGAACAGTCCAGCCCGAAATGCCAAGCCAGGTCTTCCCTGAACCAGACACAAGCATCCTGGGACCGGTTTCGGGGTAACAGCCCTCATCAGCCAGGCTAGCTTGAATCCAGTGGCAAAGTGAGCAAGGGACCAACGTCTGGGCATATCCTGCCAACTTAGGGCGAACAAAGCAAAAACAAGGAGATGATGGACAGAGCGCTGCAACTTTTCAGACACTCACCCCCAGTCACAGATCTGGGTTGAATCCATCTTCGTTCTTTAGCTCACTTCGTCACCTCAGTTCAGACCCAGCAATATGCAAATCAGTCTTGACCCTGTGCCTCATGAGAACAGTCCAGCCCGAAATGCCAAGCCAGGTCTTCCCTGAACCAGACACAAGCATCCTGGGACCGGTTTCGGGGTAACACCCTTCATCAGCCAGGCTAGCTTGAATCCAGTGGCAAAGTGAGCAATGGACCCACGTCTGACATACCCTGCCAACTTAGGGCGAACAAAGCAAACACAACTGCTGTAAGGCTGACTTATATCTGTTAAAAAGGGGGGTCTGGACTTTGGGCCTAATTATGACTTTGGAGGTCTGGGGACCGCTGTCACGGTTTGTTGGTCCAACTGCCAACTACTCTGGCGGTCCGACTGCCGGATTTCGAAGTGGGCAGGCGGACCACCACAAGACCACCTCCAGACCGTTGCCACCATCAAGCCTGCATCCCAGCCACTGAGCTCCGGACTTCAGTGATCTTCTCTCCGGTCTATTCGTGCACCGCCACCGAAGACCGCAACCCCTGCTTCTCTATTCCTTGAAGCTTCAACCGAGGCAATCGCATTGTGCATTGTCACCTCGCTCCTCTCCACCCTTGCCGGCCTTCCAATTCAGGCCCTGCTCTGAGCTACTCCAGGCTCAACTCAAGTGACCCACGGAGGAACGCTATCCCGATTCCCCGGTGCCTCACAAATAGGCACCAAATATTTCAGGCTTGTACTATACCGTCTTGATGATGATCCTAGTATTATGTTAAAGGATCTAAACGCCGTCGACTCGCTAAAACACCTTGCACATCAATCTATTTTGATAAAACAGTGCAACGGCTGTCGTCTCTAAGCTTGTTCTAACCATTTGCATTATATACAAGCTGTTCTTGTCTTGCCTGAATGTTTTTGTTTAAATGTACATGTTATGTGACTATGTAGGACACAGGACTGTGTCCCACTTTATTGTTGTGTGTTTATTATTCTGCCTTGATCATTTATTAAATTCACTGTCCGGCTGGACAGCAGCAATATAGCACTGATTCTAGTCTATATTAATTACATATCTATTCCAGCTTCTTCATAAGGACCACTGTTTACTTAAAATACTGACGCCCAAGGTCCTTATTTACCTTGTGGGTTCCCTTGTCTTTTTGAAATACCATCAAGATTACAGCTCCCTCCGCGGTGGGGAACGCAGCGGTCAATGGAGGCAGTGCCAGCATGGACACTGCCGTTGGAATTATAATCTGACTTTCTGCCGACCTTTTCATGGCGGGGACTCCGCCATGAAAAGGTTGAGGCAAAGGCAGGTAAAGGACCACACAAAGGGCCCAGGGGTGTATAGGCCCATGTTGAGTGTGGCAGGGGCCCATGTTGTGGCCAGTCATGTTGGTGTGCGCACTGTTTGCCATGCACAACATGGTGCATGGAAACAGTATGCCCGGCTTGCTGGAGGCACAGCAGTGTGATTGGCATTGGCTTCAGGCTCTCTCCTAGAGGTGAAGCATGCCACCGCCTTGACTGCGCCGCCGCAACACCGACAGCCCTGCAGAAAAGTTGTAATGCAGCAGTCGGGATGCCGCCAGCTTGGTGGCATTCTCCCGACCGCCGCTACTGTGCGCTGGCGGTTTTCCCACCAAAGTCGTAATTAGGCCCTTAGTCATTAATTTAAAGGGTAAAGTCGAGTTAGCATTTAAAGACTACCCTACCAGTCTGCAGTAGCAGGCTGGGAGACATGTTTTACTTCACAACACTCAGGGTAGCACAGTAAGTGCTGCAGCTGTAAGGGACAGCGTAACTTACAGGCAGTGGGTACTCCTGGTAGCATATACTAAGGACTTATAAGTAAGTTACGTTATGCCAATTGTGTATAAGCCAATCAAACATTGAACTTTTAAGGGTCAGAGCACTAGCACTGAGGTGTGGTTAGCAGGCCTCAGTGCACTCCCAGGGTCTAAAAAACGAGCAGCATCAGTCCAAAACTTTGGGACTGATCTTGCAAGAAGAGGCATTTTGTTACAGCCAACCACTAGTACTGCAACACATTTCTGTAGGCAAACAAAGGAGCCGGGAATTAAAATACAACTCCACAGGAAATAATGTTCAATTAATTAAAATAATTAGATATTTAAGATATATACTACATTAAAAAAAAGAAATGAAACAAAAATTGTTTAGAAATGTAAAAAGTATGTAAAAAGTATGTAAGTTAATTAGGTACATCATTTTTAACAAAGTTTACTAAAATTAAAAAAAATGAAATATAAAAGAAGGTGAATAATTTTTTAACAATTATTGGTGAAAAATGAATATATATATATATATATATACATTTAAAGAATATATTGAAAGTATTTAATGCACATTTAATTTGATGAATTAAGGTGCTGTAGCATTCTGTTTTATTAGAACCTGATTATTTATAAATATTTTGCATTATTTTCAGTTTACATTATATGTGACATTATCTTTAAACTTAATAAAATGCCCCTATACCTTCCCATAAGGACATCTCCACCAACATGTGAAAAGTTGGTAGTCATAACTTTACACTCATAAAAACAAGTGTCCATTTAGATGTAAATCTCCACTGAATAGAAACAAGTGAAGAGTTACACCTAGGTGTAGGAGTAGATCTATAAGTTAGTAAATGTACACATGTACATTTATTTAGCTTTGTAAATCAGGCCCATAGTATCACATGGGAAAAACACTGAAAATCACTTATATGACCACAATAATTGAAACAGAAACTCAAACACTCTGGTGGATCCCGTAACTTTAGAACAACCTCATCCCAGCAAGATGTCAAGGATAGGAACATCTACCCACCCAAACCAGAAATGCTCCTTGTTGCAAAGTCATCCTGTGCCCTGGGCACCCCCAACTTTTTGCTGACTGATACTGGTGGTAACTGACTCTGACTGACCCTGGGCTCTGCCTAACCAGGCCCAGGGTCAGTGCTATGCTGAATGAGACACATTAGAATACAGTTAAAACACCTACATACACTAGGGTACACAATGGTGTGGTGGGGTACCCCTGTGATTGGCATGACCTACCCCATAAGCCCCTAGTATATAATAGGGCAGGGGGATTGAAACTACCTAGAAGTCCCTAGTACCCTAGGGCATGGCAGTTTAGAGGCCAGCAGCTCTTTTTGCACTTGCATGTGTGCACTGCTAAAGCCTGAGGTCAGTTTAAAAGCAGCCCTGGGTGCCAGGACTGCTTTTAAAAAGTAAATTGTGCCCAAACTCGACTTTGGGGCACTTACAAATGGCTAACCTACAATGGTTTGGCATATTAGGGACCCCCAGGGTCTCCCCTAGGTATCCCAGGGGTGGGGGTCAGGTATTTATAAGGTGCACCCTTATAAAATGAGTTTTATATGCCCTGGGTTAAGTGAAATTTCACATTTCACTCCCCACATTGTGATAAAGTGCTGCCCAAATTCGACTTTGATGCTAGGAGCACTGTGAAGTGAGGATCTGCAATATTTGTACAGATTCAGAACCCCTAAAGTCTCCCCTAGTTGTCCCATGGGGTGGGGGTCCTGTAGATATAAGCAAAGTACTTATAAAATATGTTTTTGTAAGTCCTGGTGCTGGAAAAAATGGCCCAAGTCATTTTTCCCATTGCAAATCCCCTGTTACATAGGTTAACATGGTAGAAAGTTATTAACTAATAACTCTTGATAGGCGAGGGCTAGAAGTGCCATTCAAAGACTTCCCTGAATGGTATTATGAAATGGAACAATATGATATTGTTGAAATTCTCCTAAAGTGTACATACAAGAAGTTATAAGACTTTCTTGTTTGTAAGTCCAGATTCAGCCTTCCAGTGGTCTGCCCTGATTGGTCAGAGTTAAGTGGATTAGCCAGGCTGCCTTGAAGAGGTGATAAAGAGCCCCTGGGGTCAACCAGCTCTGCTGGCAGGGCAGTGTGCTGTTCCAAAGGAATGCCAGGCCAGGGGAGGAGTCGTAAACTATGTTCATCAAAGAGGAGAGCAGAGAACAGTGTCATTTACAACTCTGAACTTCCCACCTTAGGCAGATGGTAGGATTAAGGAAGGTATGAGCAGATGCAGGGGGGAGAGTCTAAGTAAATTAGCCATCCTAGGGGTGTGTTTAGCCAGCTCTTGCCTCCTTGCTGGAAAATCTGCCATTATGGATTTGGAAGATTTGATGCACTCTGGGACAAAATAATGCCACACTCTACAGGAAGTGGTCATATGTTTGAGGAGTTACCCTGCTCCCATTGGTCAGGAGTGACCTCCTGTCTGACCCAGAGAACATGGAATAAGTATCTGAGAGGGGCAGAGCCCTCCAGATCTGCTGCTTGAAACTTACTGAAGCAAGACATTGCCAAGCTGAGACGTTTTGCTGTGCAAAGATTTCTAAGGCCTGACCTCTGAAGACTGCACCATTTGAAACTACAGCCCTGTGTATTATCTTGCTGAAAAGGAACTAAAGAGTGGACTCCCTGAAAGCAACAGGTTAAAAGAGCTCATCTGGAACATCACCAACTAAATCTGCACCTTGGAGAACTACCAGTGGATTTGTAAGGGTGACGTCCAAGTGGATTGTGGAAATTGAAGTCCTCAACTTTCAAGGACCATCTTGGAGCTTCCAGACCCTTGGAGTGAGTTTGAGACACTTTGGGACCCTTTGAGGAACTTCAGGAAGAAGTTCAAGAAGTTTGGAGAACTTTGAAAAAAAGCTCCATAGAGGGACCGACTCAACCTGGTCAGCCAAGCCGCCTGCCTTCAACCGCGAGCCGGCCAAGCCACCCAGGTTCGTCCCGCTAAAAGCTCCGTCGGTCCAACTTCCAGAGTTTGACCGGGACTAGAAGAAATCTGAAGCCGGCGAACCCTCACCAGATCCGGCTACATGAAGAGCATCAAGAGACCCTGCGAGAAAAAGCTCCAGAAAAGTTTCTAAGTCCGTTCGTAGAAAAGGTGACCAGGAGCAACCGCGAGAGCCAAGCCGCCTGCCTTCCATCGCGTGCCGGCCTGGGCTCCTGGATTGCCCCGCTGAAGCGCTAAAGAAAAAGTTTCTAAGTCCGCTCCAGGGAAGTTGACCGGGAGCTCGTCGAAAGGCAATCCGGTGAACCCTCACCGGATCCGGACTGGCTGGGAGCTTCGAGGGACCTCGGGGAGAAAAGCTCCAGAAAAGTTTCTAAGTGTGAAGGTAGAAACTGAGACCGGGACCTGCGGCGAGCTGTAGCCGCCCAGGGCTCCATCGCGGTCGGCCTGAAACTTTGACTTTGACCCGGTCTATCGCGAGCAGGTATCCCAATATGGTGCTATAATCTTCTAAGTGCTATATTTTGCTAAATCTTTGAAAATTCATATCTCCGGTTCCCTACATTGGATTTTTGTCGTTTTGGTGTCATTTTAAAGATAAAAATATTTCCTATTTTTATAAATTGGTGTTGGATTTTTAGTATGTGTTGTGTCTTAATTATTTACTGAATTGGTGTTTTTGAATGCTTTACATACCTGTCTTTGAAGTTAAGCCTGTCTGCTCGCAGCCACGTTACCAAGGGTTGAGCATGGGAATAATTTTCTAAGACCTATGCTGAGTCCTATAATGTGTTAGTGGCCTTTTTGCCAGTGGCAGACCTACATTTGCCCCTACCAATAATCCACTTTCCAACATTTGGTGCTCAGCGGTGTGGATGAGGACTTGTGTCTAAAAGTACACCTTTCAGTAAAGTGAATTAAGATTATAAAAATCCTCTAAATTGCCTTAGAACAAAACTTTTGAGTTTGATTTTTGGAATTTGGACTAAACTGTTTTTAATCCATTGTTTTGATTTTTCCAAATTGTTCTAAGTCTGTTGTGCCTAGTTGTTGTGACCCAAAACTAGGGAACCATGGAGCTGGACCTGGCTAAACTGTCCCAGTTCAAGCTTGCTGAGCTTAGGGAACAGTGTAGGCTTAGGGGGCTGCCTGCTGCCAAGAAGATGAGGAAGGCAGGGTTACTTGAGTCCCTACAGGCCTGGGCCGGGGCAGCTGAGGAGAACCCAGGGGGTGGGAGAATGTTCCCCTCAACCTCACCCAAGAGGGGGTGAGGATGAGACCTCTTCCATTGTGACTAGTGTTAGCCAGGTGAATCAAGGTGGTGGTGGGGTGGGGACGGGTCCCTTACTCAGGAACCACTACCGTCCCTTGCAGAGAGACAGCTTCAGGCTCAATTAGCTTTGATAGCTTTAGAGCAGGAGAAATTGGAATTGGCCTAGAAGAGATGGGAGAAGGAGGAGTTGAGAAGAAATGGTGGCAGTGACAATGATGAAGATTTTGAGATGTCCAGGGGTGGTGCATTTGAACCTAAACTTCCCAAGGGTATAGCACCCAAGTACACTGAGGGGGATGACATTGACAAGTGGCTAGCAGCTTTTGAGAGGGCCCTTAGAATGAGTAGGGTCCACTCTAAGTATTGGGGTGCACTCCTGTGGGAGTTGATTCCAGTAGCTGGAAGGGATAGGCTCCTGACCCTGAAGGGAGAGGATGCAGAATCATACCAGCAGATGAAGGCATGCTTAGTTAAGAGATTTGGTCTGACTCCAGAGCAGTACAGGGTGAAGTTTAGAGGCACCCAGAAATTGAGTTCAAAGTCTTGGGTAGACTTTCTGGACATTTCAGTAAAGGCACTGGAAGGCTGGATTGTTGGTAACAAAGTTGACACATATGAGGGATTGTATAATTTGTTTTTGAAAGAACATATTTTGACTCATTGTGCAGAAGAGAAGTTACGCCAGTATCTAGTGGACTCTAAGCTGACAGACCCCAGAGAGCTGGGGGAAGCAGCTGATGAGTGGGTGAGAACCCGGGTTTCCATTCAGCACCAGGGGGGTGACCAGAAGAAAGGAAGACAGGTCCCTCCCCAGGGGAAAGCCCAGGGAAAGGAAGGTCAAAACCAGAAGGAGTCCTCCAAAGACCCACAAAAACCTGCACAAGGAGGGGGGGCCCCGAGCCAACCCAAATTCAAAGGGAGGGGGAATCAGGGAAAGCCTGGTAGGTTCTTTGACCCCTCAAAGGTGGGTAAGTGCTATTACTGTAACCAGCCAGGGCACAAACAGGGAGATGCTGTCTGCGCCAAGAAGCTCCCCCCTAAGGGGCCATCCACATGGATTGCCAGTGTCAGTGTAGGGGTGGAGAGTGGTGCCCCAGAGAGGGGTAGTCAGGTGGTGGAAGCAACCTTAGTGTCCATGGGTGGGGTGAATATTGCAACCCTTGCTGCCTTACCTCCAAACATGGACAAGTACAGGCAGAGGCCTAAAGTGAATGGGACTGAGGTTGAGGTTATCAGAGACACTGGGGCTAGTGTAACTATGGTCCTGGATGAGCTGGTGTCTCCAGAGAGGTTGCTACCTGGTGAGTTTCACCAGGTGACTTATGCAGACAGCACTACCAAACTCCATCCTATGGCTGTGGTGAATTTGGAATGGGGAGGTGTGACAGGCCCTATGAAGGTAGCTGTGTCAAGGGTGCTCCCAGTCCAGTGTTTACTGGGCAATGATCTTGAAGCCTCTGTGTGGTCAGAGGTGGAGAGAGGACTCCATATGAAAATATTGGAGCTCCCTGAGTGGGTATGTGCTGTGACTAGGTCACAGACTAGCCAGAAGGGAGGGGCTGGACACTTGGACCCTGGAACAAAGGGCCAAGCATCCAAGGACTGGGCCTGGTGAGCCAGTCCAGGGAACTCCAGAGGTGCAGGAGGAATCTAACCCTGATGGGGAGGATCTGGCCTCTGAGGGAGGGACTCCATCCCTGCCAGAGCTGTCAGATTTGGCAGAACTGACAGGAGCAGGGGGAACCTTCCGAGAGGAGTTCAGTAAGGGACAGCGTGACTGTCCCACCCTTGAGAGCTTGAGGCGGATTGCTTTTAAGCAAGAGGAGGGGGATGACCGTGGGTTTCACAAACTCTACTGGGAAGATGGACTGCTTTATACTGAGGCCAGAAACCTCAAGGAGAGGGCTACCAGGAGGTTGGTGGTGCCCCAGAAGTACAGAGAGTTCATCCTGACTTTGGGTCATGATATCCCCTTGGCAGGACATTTGGGGCAGACAAAGACATGGAACCGATTGGTGAACCATTTCTACTGGCCCCATATGTCTGAAAAGGTAAAGGAGTTTTGCAGCTCCTGTGTCACCTGTCAGGCCAGTGGCAAGGCAGGGGGCAAGACAAAGGCTCCCCTAATACCACTGCCAGTGGTGGGGGTTCCTTTTGAAAGGGTGGGGATGGACATTGTTGGTCCCCTGGACTCACCTACTGCATCAGGGAATAGGTATATCTTAGTGGTAGTTGACCATGCCACTAGGTACCCTGAAGCCATACCTCTTAGAACCATTGATGCTCCTGCGGTGGCTAGAGCACTGCTTGGTGTGTTCACCAGAGTGGGTTTTCCAAAAGAGGTGGTGTCAGATAGGGGCACAAACTTCCTGTCCAGCTATCTGACTGCAATGTGGGATGAGTGTGGTGTCAACTACAAGTTCACCACGCCCCATCACCCACAAGCAAATGGTCTTGTTGAGAGATTCAACAAAACCCTGAAGGGCATGATAAATGGGTTGTCAGAGAAACTCAGGAGGAGATGGGATGTTCTCCTCCCATGCTTACTGTTTGCCTACAGGGAGGTGCCACAGAAAGGGGTTGGTTTCAGTCCCTTTGAGTTATTGTTTGGACACCCTGTGAGGGGGCCATTGAGCCTGCTGAGAGAGTCTTTAGAGAAGCCTCTTAAAGAAGCAAAGGACAATGTGCTTGACTATGTGCTAGGCCTGAGATCTAGAATGGCAGAGTACATGTACAAGGCAAACAGGAAACTGGAGGCCAGCCAGGAGCTCATGAAGCACTGGTATGATCAAAAGGCTACTATGCCTGAGTATACTCAAGGACAATTGGTGTGGGTGTTGGAGCCTGTGGCTCCCAGGGCCCTCCATGATAAGTGGAGTGGGCACTATCCAATCTTAGAAAAGAAGGGTGAGGTTACCTATTTGGTTGACCTTGGCACCCCAGGAACCCTCATAGGGTCCTGCATGTGAATAGATTGAAACCCCACCATTACAGGGCAGACATGACCATGTTACTGGTCACTGATGAGGGTGTGGAGGAGGAAACTGAGCCTGTGCCCGACCTCCTCTCCACTAATGTGCAAGATGGGTCAGTGGAGGGGGTGATACTCTCTCCCAAATTGACAGACCAGCAGCACAGAGACTGTAAGCAAGTGCTGGAGCAGTTTGCTGGCCTGTTCTCCTTGACCCCAGGCATCACTGAGTGGTGTGTGCACCACATTGACACTGGTGACAGCCTACCTGTCAAAAATAAACTGTACAGGTTGTCTGACCATGTCAGAGCCAGCATTAAAGCTGAGGTTGCTAAGATGCTGGAACTGGGGGTAATTGAACCATCTGAGAGTCCATGGGCCAGTCCAGTGGTGCTGGTACCTAAACCTTATCCTCAGGGGGGACCCAAGGAGTTAAGGTTCTGTGTGGACTACAGAGGATTGAATGCAGTCACAAAGACTGACGCTCACCCTATACCTAGAGCTGATGAGCTCATTGATAGGTTAGGGGCTGCTAAGTACCTGAGTACGTTTGATTTGACTTCAGGTTACTGGCAGATTGCCCTCACTGATAGAGCAAAGGAGAGGTCAGCATTCTCCACCCCAGAGGGACATTATCAGTTCAAGGTAATGCCCTTTGGATTAAAGAATGCATCTGCCACCTTCCAAAGGTTGGAGAACAGGGTCTTGTCTGGGTTGGAACAGTTTAGTGCAGCTTACCTGGATGATATAGCTGTATACAGTTCTACCTGGGGGGATCACTTAAGCCACCTAAGGGAAGTGCTTCAGGCCATGCAGCAGGCAGGCCTGACTATTAAGGCAAGCAAGTGCCAAATAGGGCAGAGTTCTGTGGTGTACCTGGGCCACCTGCTAGGTGGGGGCCATGTACAGCCTCTCCAAGCTAAAATCCAAACTATTTTGGATTGGACAGCTCCTGTTACCCAGACTCAGGTCAGGGCATTCCTTGGACTGACAGGGTACTATAGAAGGTTTGTTCAAAATTATGGGACCATTGTGGGGCCCCTAACAGAACTTACTTCTAAAAAGAGGCCCAAGAAGGTGGCTTGGACCCCAGAGTGTCAGAAGGCCTTTGACACTCTGAAAGCTGCTATGTGTTCAGCACCAGTGCTACTGGCCCCTGACTACACAAAAGAATTTGTGGTTCAGACAGATGCTTCAGAGCAAGGGATTGGGGCAGTGTTGTCACAGCTAAATGAAGAGGGCCTTGATCAGCCAGTTGCCTTTATTAGCAGGAGGCTTCTTCCCAGAGAGCAGAGGTGGAGTGCCATTGAGAGAGAGGCTTTTGCTGTGGTTCGGTCCCTGAAAAAGTTGAGACCATATTTGTTTGGGACTCACTTTCGTGTTCAAACTGACCACAGGCCTCTCAGATGGCTCATGCAGATGAGAGGGGAGAATCCCAAGCTGTTAAGGTGGTCCATTTCCCTACAGGGAATGGACTTTACAGTGGAACACAGACCTGGGGTTGCCCATGCAAATGCGGATGGACTTTCCAGGTTTTTCCACTTAGCTGATGAGGACTACCAGGGTGTAGGTTAGTAACCCATCACCTTTCGTTTGGGGGGATATGTTGCAAAGTCATCCTGTGCCCTGGGCACCCCCAACTTTTGCTGACTGATACTGGTGGTAACTGACTCTGACTGACCCTGGGCTCTGCCTAACCAGGCCCAGGGCCAGTGCTATGCTGAAAGAGACACATTAGAATACAGTTAAAACACCTACATACACTAGGGTACACAATGGTATGGTGGGGTACCCCTGTGATTGGCATGACCTACCCCATAAGCCCCTAGTATATAATAGGGCAGGGGAATTGAAACTACCCAGAAGTCCCTAGTACCCTAGGGCATGGCAGTTTAGAGGCCAGTAGCTCTTTTTGCACTGGCATGTGTGCACTGCTGAAGCCTGAGGTCAGTTTAAAAGCAGCCCTGGGTGCCAGGACTGCTTTTAAAAAGTAAATTGTGCCCAAACTCGACTTTGGGGTTTGGGGCACTTAAAAATGGATAACCTACAATGGTTTGGCATATTAGGGACCCCCCAGGGTCTCCCCTAGGTATCCCAGGGGTGGGGGGTCAGGTATTTATAAGGTACACCCTTATAAAATGAGTTTTATATGCCCTGGGTTAAGTGAAATTTCGCATTTCACTCCCCACATTGTGATAAAGTGCTGCCCAAATTCGACTTTGATGCTAGGAGCACTGTGAAGTGAGGATCTGCAATATTTGTACAGATTCAGAACCCCTAAAGTCTCCCCTAGTTGTCCCATGGGGTGGGGGTCCTGTAGATATAAGCAAAGTACTTATAAAATATGTTTTTGTAAGTCCTGGTGCTGGAAAAATGGCCCGTCATTTTTCCCATTGCAAATCCCCTGTTACATAGGTTAACATGGTAGAAAGTTATTAACTAATAACTCTTGATAGGAGAGGGCTAGAAGTGCCATTCAAAGACTTCCCTGAATGGTATTAATAAATGCAACAATATGATATTGTTGAAATTCTCCTAAAGTGTACATACAAGAAGTTATAAGACTTTCTTGTTTGTAAGTCCAGATTCAGCCTTCCAGTGGTCTGCCCTGATTGGTCAGAGTTAAGTGGATTAGCCAGGCTGCCTTGAAGAGGTGATAAAGAGCCCCTGGGGTCAGCCAGCTCTGCTGGCAGGGCAGTGTGTTGTTCCAAAGGAATGCCAGGCCAGGGGGAGGAGTCGTAAACTATGTTCATCAAAGAGGAGAGCAGAGAACAGTGTCATTTACAACTCTGAACTTCCCACCTTAGGCAGATGGTAGGATTAAGGAAGGTATGAGCAGATGCAGGGGGGAGAGTCTAAGTAAATTAGCCATCCTAGGGGTGTGTTAAGCCAGCTCTTGCCTCCTTGCTGGAAAATCTGCCATTATGGATTTGGAAGATTTGATGCACTCTGGGACAAAATAATGCCACACTCTACAGGAAGTGGTCATATGTTTGAGGAGTTACCCTGCTCCCATTGGTCAGGAGTGACCTCCTGTCTGACCCAGAGAACATGGAATAAGTATCTGAGAGGGGCAGAGCCCTCCAGATCTGCAGCTTGAAACTTACGGAAGCAAGACATTGCCAAGCTGAGAGGTTTTGCTGTGCAAAGATTTCTAAGGCCTGACCTCTGAAGACTGCACCATCTGAAACTACAGCCCTGTGGATTATCTTGCTCAAAAGGAACTAAAGAGTGGACTCCCTGAAAGCTACAGGTTAAAAGAGCTCATCTGGAACATCACCAACTAAATCTGCACCTTGGAGAACTACCAGTGGATTTGTAAGGGTGACGTCCAAGTGGATTGTGGGAACTGAAGTCCTCAACTTTCAAGGACCATCTTGGAGCTTCCAGACCCTTGGAGTGAGTTTGAGACACTTTGGTACCCTTTGAGGAACTTCAGGAAGAAGTTCAAGAAGTTTGGAGAACTTTGGAGGAACTTTGAAAAAAAGCTCCATAGAGGGACCTTCAACCGCGAGCCGGCCAAGCCACCCAGGTTCGTCCCGCTAAAAGCTCTGTCGGTCCAACTTCCAGAGTTTGACCGGGACTAGAGGAAATCTGAAGCCGGCGAACCCTCACCGGATCCGGCTACATGAAGAGCATCGAGAGACCCCGGGAGAAAAAGCTCCAGAAAAGTTTCTAAGTCCGCTCGTAGAAAAGGTGACCGGGAGCAACCGCGAGAGGCAAGCCGCCTGCCTTCCATCGCGTGTCGGCCTGGGCTCCTTGGTTGCCCCACTGAAGTGCTAAAGAAAAAGTTTCTAAGTCCGCTCCAGGGAAGTTGACCGGGAGCTCGTCGAAAGGCAATCAGGCGAACCCTCACCGGATCCGGACTGGCTGGGAGCTTCAAGGGACCTTGGGGAGAAAAGCTCCAGAATTTTTTTTTCACCATTTTAAAGGGGTTATCCATAGTAGAGAAAACCGTTCTTCTAGACCCAATCGTGCATTGCTAACAATCCCCTACAATAGATATTCCAGAATGTTCCATTGCTTGATGAGGTCTGCTTGGGTATTAAGATCTATTTTGACACCATTTATCGGATGGCCCTTTTAAAAGGGCCATCTTGTGAATGATGTCACAAAACGTCACAAAACCCCAACTAGCATCATCAAACAACATTCTCGAAAGCTTATTGTTATTCTCGAATGCCTATTGTTATTCTCGAATGCCTATTGCTGTGATTATTAAAGTTGCAGGATTGGGCAAAGAGATCAGTTTTTTTCTCTACACTGGATGGCACTTTAAATTTCATTCCATACATGCAGAAAACCGACCTATGGTGCTGGTAATGCACTCGTCGGCGAAGCACGACAACCTGTGGTATCAGAGTTTACAATTGCTGTAGTTTTCATTTGATTCAGAATTGAAAATCTGAAAGAAAAACAGTCAAAAAGCAAGGGAATTCAGAAAAAAGAGCATTCATAAGTAACCCTGAGCGTAGGACTACGCTACGCTCGCGTAGTTTGCGCAACTACACGCTACGCGAATTGCACGTAGCACAGTGCAAAAACGCGTAGCGTAGCGGGCATTTTTTGCTTGCTCGCGGTCCTCAACGTCAAGTTGGCGACCGCGAGTGAGCAAAATGACATCCCGGCGAGACTTTTTCCTCGTTCGCGATCAGCAACATCAAGTTGCCGATCGCGAGCGTGGAAAATAAACCTCCCGGCGAGATTCTCAACGCGGGGAGGTCAGGTTTCTCATTGTGAGTGGTCGCGTATGCTCGCGACCGCTCGCGATGAGAAACTACCAGTCCGCGTTGAGAAAACTGCTGCTCGAGTACAAATCTACTCGAGCGGCAGAAAACGACCGCTTGCACTGTGCAAGATGCCGTTTGCAATGATTGCACAGTGCGGACAAGCATCCGGCACTGTGCAATCAGTGCGAACAGCATTTTCCCTACCGCACTACGCAGTTCGCGTAGCTACGCGTAGCTTGCGTAGTGCGAAGTGCACTTCGCGTAGCTACGCGTAGCGTGACTACGCGAACTACGCCCAGGGTTATTCATAAGGATGGCCTTTGGATGCAGAAAGCTAGGTCACACAAGATGGCTTCCTATTCATGTTCAAACTCGCCCATCCAGAGCCACACCTTTCATAACAGGGCTGAGCTCTAGTAGGTGTATGGGCGCCAGGAAGACCTTCAGGGTAACAGCCTCGTTTTACAAATCTTCAAGATTAATTTATTCAGTTGCCCTAAGCGACCCTTCCCACCTACCCATAAAAAAAACATTGAATGTAGGAAATAGGGTGTACAGCATTCACTAAAAGTAAAGAAATGCCATACAGTTGTACATGGTATTGCTTGTTAGTAAAATTGCTCATTAAACTAATGTAAATCTTAAGGTCGTAGGATTCTATGTATAACCTGCAGGTCACAAGTTCAAATCCCACCATTTTAACACAGGTTTTCAGCCTTATCAGTTCGACTAAATGAGGACAATTCATTTTAGTAATATTATCACTACCTATTTACTTCACTTACAAATGCGAAAGTGTTGTAGGAAATTATGTATATTATAGCAATTATTTCCATACTGTTATCAGCTACATTATGCAGAGATATGAAGAAAAAATAATGCCCGCCTGTTTCCAATTGCTAGTCACCAAGACCACAATTACGAGTTGCACGGTACTGGCATGATGGAAACACTGCACTAGTACACACAGGCACGGTGTAGTAACACCCTGCCAGTTAAATCCCACAGAAAGCAGACCTTGATTTACCAGACAGAATTGTGCACCGAATCCCCAATTTGGTGAGGTTCACACACATATTTATATATCGATGTGTATATGTCTATAGCGCGAACATAGCCAAAAGGCAGTAGAGCCAGTGGCAGCTCGCACAGCTAATGCTATGGGGTGGTGAGGCGGGGCAGGGCCGGGTGGGGGGGTAGTGGAGTTCTACATATGACGGGAAAGTTGAGAGTAAATAAAGATAGAAATAAAATCACTTACCTTGCGCTCGCCGCATCGCCATCTACCCCCCCACCCGGCCCCGCCCTGCCTCACCGCCCCACAGCGTTACCTGTGCGAGCCGCCACTGAGTAGAGCGCTGTACCATCCAAAGACAAGCATAAAATCAACGAGGGATAGGAGAAGTAGCTGGTTTCTGGATTGTTAATCATTGTGATGTAGTGTTCTTTAAAGAGGTGTGTCTTAAATTCTTTCCTAAATTCCTATATTGGAGCAGAGTTTCAGTGCTCCTGATGGATACTGGGATGGTGATCCAGATCCCGGGTGCATAAATGGAAAAGGCC
The DNA here is from genome assembly GCA_963921515.1 of Calotriton arnoldi. Lineage (NCBI taxonomy): Eukaryota > Metazoa > Chordata > Amphibia > Caudata > Salamandridae > Calotriton > Calotriton arnoldi. The sequence continues at coordinate 40,076 of CAWUFW010020382.1, forward strand.
TGCTGCCTTATTTTTTCTTTTTTACACTTCATAGTCTACAGTCCTGAATGCGGGTGTTCTGCAAACTACGAGACGGTGAGCTTTTCCACAAGTCAAGCAATATATTGTGTGGTCTGGCATGGGGAGCCAATGGAGCTCCATGAGGAAGGGATGATGTGCTCATATTATTTCAGCCTCTGGATGAGACATGCTATGGTGTGTAGGATGCTCTTAATGGGCGCTAGTGTATAGACTGGGAGGGCATCGAGCAGGGGCTTACCACCACTCAAATGCAAAAGTATGAGGGCATTAACAGCAGCTTGGAAGAAACGGTTTAACTTTCTTCAGAAAAGAGAGCTGATTAATGATCGCCTTTTGGCATTTTTGGCAGTGTGTTTCTGAAGGTGTAGTTGGTATACAGGGTGAATCTAAGTGACTTGGCATTGAATAAATGTTATGGTTTGAAGCCATCAATGTTCATGTCATTGAGTGAGTTTTGTACAGTTTGTTGTTCTTGGTCAGGGGTCTCCAATCTCTTCTTCAGTGAGAACTACTTCTGATCAGTGAAAATCAACATGAGCTACTAAAGGCCAAGCAACTCGCGAATTATACCCAGAGTACCCCCACGTCCAATTACATTGACTAAAGGGCCTCTACGGAGCAAGAACTACCCATTTAGTGTATGTAATGCACAACATGAAAACAGAAAACCTGGCATTATTCCCAGCTTCCCTCTTCAACAAATTGCGTGATCCCGACATCTGCAATCACCAGCTAAGTAGACTACAATCATAAGAAATTATAGGGACCTGCAGAGCTGTGCATAGCTACCAGCATACTGAAAACCAAAAACTGCACGTCTGTCCCTCATACCTTGTCACCCACCACACTGCTACGTACCATAACACGTTAAATGCACCTTCGTGGTCATCACCCATGACTTGAAAGCAATTAGCACAAATCGGATTACAAAACAATGACAACACAGTACTTCAGTGCCCCACAAAGCGGTAATAATCGCTATATAAATCCTGCAATACAATTATTTTATTACATTATACCTTCTTTTTCTTTATTATCAGACAACAGCACCTTGAAATGCTTGAGTTCATGGTGTGCACTGTGCACGTTACAAAAATTTCCCCTGACAGACTATAAAGTTGCTCCATGCGGTAATAAGCTATGCCACATGTATGGTACACATGACTTCAGGCGGGCAACTAGAGCCAAATTTCGGGGGGGGGGGCTGAAAAAGATTTCGGGGCGGGGGCTAATTCTTCCAGCCATAGGTAGAGTGGCTCTAAGAAGGGGTGAAAACACAACAAAAGCCTCATTAACAAGTAAATGGTCTTTAAAAGACCTGTGAAGTACTCAGGTGCGGCTGCAATTAGACGGTCGCCAGCCCGCGAAGCTGTCTCAGCCCGGGCTGACACACACGACGGGGGGGGGGCTGAAGCCCGGTGAGCCCAATGGGTGTTGCGCGCCTGCATGACTTGCCTCTTAGTTCATTTATATCGCATTGTCATCATGAATGGTGAGACTCCATGACTGTTTCATGTTTAAAAACTTTTACTTCTAAAAATGCCTCTCAATGCATTGATATAATTTGATGCTTTGATGAAATGCTTCTGAATGTTGGAGGAATAAAAGTTGGGAATTTTGAAAAGATACCATTTTTGTATGACGGTTGTTTCACTATTTGCAATATTTTCAAATCTGTGCTCGTGCAAGGAAGGGGTCATACACCTAAGCTTGGCTCATGTCTCAACTTTCCCTGTTCATTGACTACATTTACAACAGAAAAATATAGCTGCTACAGGGATGAGGAACCTTTTTCGAGTAGGATAAATTTAAAGTGATGTGTTAAGCCTTATGTTCATTGTGCCATAAAATTAACACTTCATTTAACATTTCTCCCATTATTTCATTAAATTAAAGCAGCGCTTTACGGGAATTGTTTAAAAATAAATAAAGTACCTCTTGCGAGTTGTCCCTAGGCACAAACCGGAGCCAGGAACTTATTTTATATTTCTCTCATTATTTCATTAAAATGTATTGAAAATAAATGTAAAATAATGTTCCTGGCTCTGGGTTTGTGGCCATGAACAAATTTCAATGTACTTTATTTATTTAAAAATAAAAGATCCCTGTGAAACACTTCTTTAATTTAATGATTAAATTAAAACAGCATTTCAAATGCATTTTCAAAATAATGCATCTCTCGCATTTGATGCCGGGAATAAAGCATTTCACAGACATCTTTTAAAAAAAAAGTATCTCTCTGCCACAAACCTCATGCTGGTGGTCTGATTGTGTGTGGGGTGCTGCGCTTTTCACCTCCTGTGCTGCAATTTGAAGAGACAACAGGCTCCCAATGCTTCTGCTCCGGCCACATAAGTCGTGCAGCTTCAAAGCATGGTGCCAGGCAGCAGAAGACAGGTGTTGCAGTTCCCCGTGTGCAGTCTAAAACTGCTCATGCCAGGCAGACGTCACCCACTTCACCACAGCTAAACCTAATAGCCAATGGGAGCAGCGGGTTTGTGTGACAGGGGGCAAGAATGGAAAAGGCCTAAAAATAAATAAAATTACAATTACAGGCTACAATAGTGGGCATCGGGCCGCCAATTATTGACAGGTTGTCGGCGAGCTACCAGTAGCTCGGGATCGATCATTGGGATAATCCTGTTAGATAAACAACTGTAATGCTGTCTTGGTTGGGTGTAGCTTCGATTCGCCCCCGGACATCTAGGTCTGTATTGTGTCAGACAATGTTGGATGTCTGAAGCAGGGGAGACTCTCAAGTAGCGTTGGGGTTCATGGGCATTTGGTGATTCATGATGCTGCTATCTGCGAGTAGAGCACCAAGAGGCTCCATATACAGTTTCAAGATAACAGGGGAGTATGACAATATGGAACCCTTGGTGACTCTGCAAGTGATAGCGATCTTATGGGACCTGGATGTACCCTTTTGAACAAACTGGTGTTGGTTGGGAAGGTAGTAGGATAACCAGTGTAGCACATTGCCAGTGAATCCCATTTGAGAGTCCAGGGTGTGCATCAGGGTAGGATGTTTAACTATGTTGAAGGCTGCTCAGAGATCCAGCAATCAGGAGGCAGGGGTCAATTTCATCTGAGGCCAGGAGGCATCATCTACTATGTGTAAAGTAGCTGTCTCCTTGCTGCAGTGCGATCAGAAGCCAGACCGGTAGCAATGCAATAGATGGTTAGCATTGATGTGGTTTTGGAGTTGAACATACACAGTTTTTTCATTGATCTTGCAGATGACAGATAGGTGAGTGATGAGCCAGTAGTAGCGCATTAGGTGAAGAAATTGTGGCTATAATAGTTCCGCAAGTGGCAGAGTGCAGTGCAAACTGACGTTCGCGCTGATCTTCCTGCCGCTCAAGTAGAAATTCTACCCAAGCGGCAGTTTGCCCTCACCAACTTACAGTTGGCGAGGAGAAAACTCCGCTGCACTACGCAGAGCAGAGCTCGAAGTGCAGAAAACTTCGCAAACTCCGCGATCAGAGCGGAGTTTACCACCCAGGCCTACTTACAACCCCCATCTTCCCATCCTAAAGACATCTGAGGGCAACTTTGTGATTACCTCCGCACATTAGACCCGGACTCACCACCCCAAAGCCCTTCTATTGTCCTTCCTTGAAACACCCCCCCCCCCTTGTTTACCTTACTCCTGTTTCTCCACAATTTTCTGTTTCTTGTACTGGGCGCTCCACGCTTGTCTCCTCTTATATTTCTGTTGCTTCTTGTTAGGTTGATTATATCTCTTAGTACATCAATGTGATTGATCACACTCTGGAGTTGTGCACGCAAGCAGTAAATCTATATCGCCTTGTAATGTTTTACTTTTGAAAATTAATAAAGAAATGAAAATAATAATAATAATATTTACTCCCATGTATATTTATTTGTACACATAGGTATAACTCATTTTTTTTGCTATTCAGCGTATCCATGTGTAGATTTACGCCTAGGTGTAGATATAGCTCCACCACCCAAATCAGGGCCTAGAGCCTTCTACAGCTACTACTAGTAATTGTGGATATGTAGGCGGAGATCTCAGCCACCATGGTGGAGATCTCCCTATTGCAAAGTGTAGGGGAAATTAATAAAGTTTATTATTGTTTTAAAAAAAAAAATTAATACAAATATTTAATGTCAATTATAAATGTAAAATGTAAAATAATTGAATTTTTTTTTTTAACCTGGAACTAATAAAATAAAATGGTACACTACATTAACTAATCAAATTAAATGTGTGAATATGTCCTGATAATGTTCCCGGTAGCAGAGGGTAGGTGTATAGACGACGTGCTAAAGGCATACAACACATGAGGAACCCCTTGTGTGTGAACCTACCGGGTACTGTGATACCTGGACATTCCTTGAATTTGTGGTAGTTCCAGTACTACCAGGTATCTGACTATTGAGTCATATGGTGATGTGAGTGTGTAACCACGTCACAGGTTTTAAGTTGTAGATAGAATTTCACCCCGGTCCTGACGAATCGCCCACAGAATATCCAAGAGGCGTGAAACATGTTGACCTACCATCTATAAGAGCACCACGATCTGAGACATAATACTCAGCACAGCGCCTTATAGTTTTTGTTTTTAGTTAGGGTAGGAGACTCCTTGATTAAAATTGTTGTCGGTAGTACTCCAAACCCTATTTTAGATTCACTTACTCACACCCTCATCTACACATACTAGCGCCCTCACTCCCACCTCACCCATCGGCAATTGGAAAAAGATCTCCGAGAAAGTGCCCCTACTATAGGGAGCCCGTCGGGTATTGCACCTGCCGACCCGACGAGGAGCAGCCCGATGATGAAGCATGACACCTGAGAAGGTGTGTGAGGGCAATATAATCCAATCAAATGGATTCCCAACTGTGAACCTTTAGGGTCCAGTTATTCTCCTCTTCCTTGGTTTTGGCTCACATCTTGTAGGAACAGCATAACTCTTTTGTTTAAACCGGGACTTCTAGGCCCTCATAATGTGTTAATATCTATTATTAAGCATTTTAGTATTTTTTATATAAAATGTAAATAGATGAATTCATAATTGTTTAATAGTTTGTCGGTCTGTCTTTGCTGTGTATAATGTGTAAGTATGTAAATTAGTGTATTGTGTTTATGGACTAGGAATTAGCCCATTGGTATTTATGTATAGGATGTCTTATATGTGTTGTAAATGTTGTTTTTTTAATATGTACATTTATTTGTTTGTACTCGGCAGCCCTGAAGAAGTCCTGTATTAGGACGAAATGCGTCGGCTGTACTGTTTGTTGAGTCATCTGAGCTGGACTCTGTGTTTTTATCTACGTTAAATGAAAATGGAATAAGAAGAAAGAAAAACCTGAAGAACTTTGTGTCTGGATATGGACTTCTCTTATTGATTAAATTCTGCTGTGTGGTGCACCTGTGCTTTTGCTTTGAATTGTTAGGTTCCTGTAGGAACAAGCACTGTGACGGTGGGTGCTATTCAGTGTGCACATGGATCCCAATTTGTATTGAAGGGATAAGATTGATGGAGTGAAATTAGGTTAGGTGCTGGTAACTAGAAGGTACCACTGTTAGTTCTATTTTGTCTTTGCATTTCTTACCCTTCATTAGCACTAACCGGCTCTGTAAATTTATTTAGATAGACTGCCTTTTTTATTACAATATTGATAGAATTGAACCATGCCAGGCTTTAAAGACAGACGGCAGGAATTAGCCCAGGACCTATTTGCCACCGGTTCTAAACCAGGAGGCATAAATGGTAATGTTCCAAAAGTAGAGGGCCTAAAAGTAAAGTTCCAAAAATTAGAAAAATTAAAGAAACATGAAATGTCCAGATGGTGGCATGGAACCACCCTGGAAAAATATATAGAAAATGAGAAGATACCCCGGGGCCTCAGAATTTTAATATTTCCTACATTTGGGACCTTGATAAGGACCAACTGGAGGATTGGGAGGGAAACCTCCGGAATGCCTCGTTTAACATGATCCGCATTCTTATTAAGAATGCGGAGAAAAAGGGTGCTAAGTTACAACAAGAAATTGAGGAACTGGAGAAAGAAATAGCAACATCTGAATTAAGAGAAGTAGTCAAGAAAAATTATGCCATCTTGGATGAAATCCTTGAGGGTCATCAAATGTATCTAAGGGATAAGAAGATTAAGAAAATCAAGAGGGATGACAAGGATTATAAAGATGGGAGAGTTTATACTTTTTCTCACAGGTATGATAATGTGAAGATACCTGGTGAAGGTAAAAGACCAAGGGAAGAGACATTGGAATTGAATTCTGCAAGTAGTGTAACCTCCCTCTCATCTGTGGCCAGTTCAGTAGCTACGGAAGACTCAGTAGGAGTGGTGGAGACTGAAAATAGGCCCAATAATTTTTTATTGGTAATGGAAATGGAGAGATTCAGATTGGGTGCAAGATCAACACCAAAAGATCAAAGACCAGAAGGGGGGGGGGTGGAGATGGCAGGAATTTAAACAGAAACAACAACAAAAAAACAAAACAAGAACGAGTGGGCAGAATGACCAGATCGAAGAAAGCAGGGAATCAGATGAGTTAAATGAGGAGGGAGAAACTATGGAGAAGAGACTAATGATTGTGAATTTGTCTGATAGGGTACTTTCTAAGGATGATGTCTCAGTTTTAAGCAAGGGACTTGGTTTCTGCCCCAATCAGATGGGGAGTGATGTTGATATATTTGTTGATTTGTCGAAATTTATCAGACTGTTAAAATTGAAGGATCATTTTGTGCGCAATCCTCCGCTCTGTGCCAAACCCCTGATTGAATATACCCCTCCTACACATACTGTAAATGAAATAAATGTTATTCAAACGATGATGTCTGTTGAATATGAAACATCAATTGATATGGATCTTATCAGAAATGAGTTGGAAATAATGGAGGATGTGTTTGTGGATAGTGGCTTGAGACCAAAGTCGAAATTTATCCCTTTTGGTACACACCCCAATATAGACATTTTTGGAGACAGGGTTACACAAGGATTTTATCATCTATTGGAACATCCTATCCCCCCCAATTTGAGAAATTATAATCTAACGGTCGCTGAGACTGCAGCCTTAAAAAGACTTAAGTCTGATTCCACCATTGTCATACGTGAGGCTGACAAGGGGGGAAATGTGGTCATTATGGAAAAGATGAGTTACATGAGGGAAATAGACCGCCAACTAGCAGACACATCCTGCTATACTAAACTTTCAGGGAATCCCATCAAGGCCCTAAGTACGTTTATAAATATGAGACTTGTAGAGTGGCGGGAGATTGGTCTGCTGAGTCAAGAGGAATGGAGATATCTAACAGTTCTGGAACCGGTTTTCCCTTGTATTTACATTCTGCCCAAAATACATAAGGGTGGCCCCTTTCCACCGGGCCGCCCTATTATTTCTGGGGTTAATTCACCTACGGAAAAACTCTCTGAATATGTGGACCATTATATACAGCCCTTGGTACAAAATTTACCATCGTATATAAAGGACACTAAAGATATTTTGGGGAAATTTGAAGGCTTTAATTGGTCCGAGACCTTAACCTTTGTGACTCTGGATGTAACTAGTCTATATACGTGTATCAAAAAAGAATTTGGAGTAAAAGCATTACATTTCTATCTGGGACAAAGGACGGCAGATCATTATTCACATAATGAGATCTTGCTGGAAATGACTGATATTATTTTGTCCAAGAACTTTTTTCTTCATGATTCTGAATGGTTCCAGCAAATTCAGGGTACAGCGATGGGCTCCAGATTTGCTCCTGCTTACGCCGGGCTCTTTATGGGCTGGTTTGAGCGGGAGCATGCCTGGGGCCACCATGCAGCAAGGTGGATGGAGCATGTGATTTTCTGGGGCAGGTACATTGATGATGTAATTATGCTCTGGGATGGACCTGCCCCAGAGCTTATGAATTATCATGCTTATCTTAATGATAATCCTTTTAATGTTAGATTTACTATCAATCATAGCAAGGAAGAGATTGACTTCTTAGATGTCACTTTCTTCATACAGGATGATCACATTCACAGCCGCACATACAGAAAAAATACTGCCTGTAATAGTACACTACACTTTCAAAGTTCACATCCCCAACATGTTATTAACAACATCCCATATGGGGAGATGATTCGCATGAGACGCAATTGCAGCACTGAGGGGACTTTCTTACTGAATCTAGGGGAGACAGAGAAGCGTTTTTTGGATAGAGGGTACCCGGAGGTCACATTGAGCAAAGCACATAAAAAAGTGATGAAAGTCTCTAGGGCATCCACCTTAACAGCTAACTCTAGAAATAGGGCCAAAAAAGCTCTAATTGCCTTCACTACGCAATACAATGATCGCAGTAGCAGGGTATACAATGTCCTTAGAAAACATTGGCACCTCTTGGTGGATATACCAAGTATGCAAGATACCCTGGCTACTAAACCGAAGGTGACATATAGGAGGGGACAAATTTTAAGAAATATGCTGTGTCCCAGCTATGTGACTACCTCCAAACCTCAAACCTGGCTTATGTCTACATTGACAGGGTTTTATACATGTAGAGAGTGTTGTGTCTGTAGGCTTGGTAGGAATATGACCAAGAATTTCTGTTTTAACACCAAACGCAGATATACCATAAATCACCTGATCAACTGCAATTCCAAATATGTTACGTATATATTGGGCTGCCCATGTGATAAGATTTACGTGGGCAGTACAAAAAGAGCCCTGAAGATAAGAGTGCAGGAGCATGTGCGTGCTCGACGCAATGGAGATCTTAGATATCCCCTTACTTTTCATATGCAGGAAAATCATACAGTTGGTGATGATTTCTGGTTTATAGGGATAGATCACGTCCCTGCCCACCCAAGAGGGGGGACTAGGGAATTAGCCCTAAGAAAGAATGAAGCAGGGTGGATTTGCAGACTGCGATGTGTTGAATTAGGCCATAATAGTGATGATGAAATGCACTATTTCTTGTAATAACTTTATCCTATTCCATGTCTGTATTCGGTTTGTACATAGAAGCTACTTTTTCTCCCCCCCTTTTTTGCTCTATACATTTGGGAGTTCTGTGAATTAAGATAAAAATTGAATAGTGTTAACTGTCCTTTTAATTGCATCAATTCGGACATGAGTCAGGTGAATTGTCAATGGTATGACAAATGTTTAGGCCCTACATAAATGTGGGACCATTTTGTACAATTGTGTATTTTTCTTCTCTGCCTTCCTTCCTTTTTGTTATTCATTTGTCCTCATTTACTATTTTTCCATCTTATTGTTTCTTTTTAATAACTTGGCAATTGGATGCTTCTCGCATTTTACTCTTGATGTTAAAAATCTGTTACTTATCCATATATGCGCGTTTCTTTTTTTAATGTGAATTTTGTGGATATTATGTTGTTTAGTTAGTTTGGAAGTATTATGATTAATGAGACACCTTGGGCATTTCATTGAATTTTGATTTATTTAAACAATTGGATGCATTATTTTGTCTTTATGACACAGCCATATAGAGGTTTATAAACCTTAGTTTATATTTTATGTGTTTTACGTTTGAGTGGTTTGATTTATGAAGCTTTATATAGCTTTGGGACATCTTGGTTCTTAAATCATCCATACGGTAAGCACAGCTCAATTCTATATCAACATAGGCCAAGATGGCCGCCGTTCTGTCACCGTTATTGGGATGTTGTTCCTGGGTTTGCGAGGATGCATCTCAGGTTATTTTAACAAGTACTAGATATGTCTTCACCCTTGACGTGGGTTTAAGTAATAGCAATGTACCAATGGAAACTGTTGTTAGTTGGTCGCGCCGCACTTGCATTTTAGCTTGTTGCGTATTTTTCCATCGAAGGCGCGACTTAGGCTATTATTGTGTCGATAATTATTGAGACCTTTGCTGCATCACGGCATATTGGGCCGATATGATTTTTAGATCCATCTTTAAGTTTTCGATCTTTATAATAACATAAAATGTGATACTTTTGCATACAACGACTAACACTACAATATGGCCGCCGTATTAGGTACGAATTATATACCTTGGATGGGCACGTATCCTTTACTCGACGCAGGTGTTCCGGTCTTTTCTAGGCGCCCCGCGTTATTTAAACTCAACCTAGACACTGCTGGGGCTTCCTGCCTGGTTTTTTGCTTGCTGCTACGTATTCCAGCGTTCCCGTTGACCGTGACAGCTTCACTTTGGTAAGCCTTATGTCAGCATGTTGTTCTTTGGATTATTCTATTATGGTGATTCTTTCACTTTCTGCCGAGATGTATGTATGGTCTTGTCAATTTCTTCATTATATTGAATATTGGGGGCAAAAGTAACAGCTTTTACCACGTGGACTTGTTGATTTTTTCTTCCCGCAACTGATGTTACGTTGGCATTGCGCTGCTTAGTCTTGCATTCTGTTTCAACCATCTATGTTTTACTCCTATACCGATATCATTCTCCTATTATGTTCTGGGAGAGAGGGGTGTTAAAATGAGAACAGTGTTGATTAGATGTTTATTTTATAAGGGGGTTGGTGACTGATGCATCTTGGTATACAAGGTTTAGTTGCTAATTTCAACTACTACATGGGTATAATCTCACGTTTTCCAGGTTGAAGGTTAACACTTATGTACTGTTGCCTGAATTGGTTATTTATTTCTCTTACAGGCTGTTGTTTTCCTTGCCTAACGGATTTACAACTTAAGCGTTGCTTCGCTATGTGACGTCCTCGTTGCTCTGATGTGTTATAGGTAAGATGTCACATGGCAATGAAGGTGTTAGGGGCTGTAAGGATTAATTAGTTAATTTACAGTTTTTTCCACCAAGGTTATAATATTCTTTCAGGAAGTTAGCCTAAATGAGATGTGTTTCCTTGTACATGAAAGGGATATTACTGATCAGGGTTAATTATTTCTCTGTAGGTCTAGCGGTGTCATTTCTTGTACAAGTCCACCTCTCATCAAGTGGTGTCATCTTTTTTACCTCTAGACCTTCGCGTGATATTTTGAAGGTATGTGCTTCGTTATTAGGTGTTTTCTTTTAAGCAAGGTATTATGTAAATCATACTGATTTTCCATTGGTTCAAGCAGAGTGGCTGTTTATAATACCCGCCATGCTTCCATGGGGCTTCTATGATGGATCTGTAATGTCTACTCTTTATTTTAGATAAATCCTAATAAGATTTGTTTTTTGAACACCATCGCAATATAACCGGTCGGCATTGGATACCACTAGTGGGGGTGTGTCCTTTGTTCATTTCTTGATCATGGACTCCAAATAGATGGTTCTTATCCTTGATTTAATGTAATTTTGGATAAAATGGTGGCTGTGTTGTCAATATAGCTTTATTTATGTTACTTCCTGCTCAAAATTATAATTGATATTGTTTGCCGTTATTTATATTATAGAAACAAATCGGACGGGAAACAGCTTGTTAGCAGGGAATTCTATGACCTTTAACTCTATGGCAATGTTGGATCCTACCATCATCTTGTGGTGGGTATTTATTTGTTTATTGTCTTTATTATTTCTCAAGGTGTCTTATTTCTTTTTTCCCCCATGCTGATTTGTAGAATATGGGGGTTTGAATTTGTTGACTAAGCTGTGATATCTTATTTCTTTATTTTGGGTATTCGTATATGGAATTTGTATATATTTGGGTCCTTGGTATGATATATCATCCCATTTAGGACCTCCAACAGTTCTGCTTTTTCTTGTATCTAAGCCCTGATGGGCAATTCCATCTCCCTTTTCTCCTTCCTAGTCTATTGTTGATTTGCTATCATTGACAATGCATTACAGTGTTTCTATCCCATGAAGTGAAGTGAGAATGAGACTAAGTCACTGGAGATAGGTAAAAAATTGAGAATATGTCCTGAAAATGTTGTTCCGGGTGGGACTTCTAGGCCCTCATAATGTGTTAATATCTATTATTAAGCATTTTAGTATTTTTTATATAAAATGTAAATAGATGAATTCATAATTGTTTAATAGTTTGTCGGTCTGTCTTTGCTGTGTATAATGTGTAAGTATGTAAATTAGTGTATTGTGTTTATGGACTAGGAATTAGCCCATTGGTATTTATGTATAGGATGTCTTATATGTGTTGTAAATGTTTTTTTTTTAATATGTACATTTATTTGTTTGTACTCGACAGCCCTGAAGAAGTCCTGTATTAGGACGAAACGCGTCGGCTGTACTGTTTGTTGAGTCATTTGAGCTGGACTCTGTGTTTTTATCTACGTTAAATGAAAATGGAATAAAAAGAAAGAAAAACCTGAAGAACTTTGTGTCTGGATATAGACTTCTCTTATTGATTAAATTCTGCTGTGTGGTGCACCTGTGCTTTTGCTTTTATGTGTATTAAATAACTATCTAATGTAACTGTATTAATTTAATTTATAAATTATATTTTTTAAACAATTAGTAAATAGAAACATTCCCATCCTGACTAACATTTTCTGCAAGCTATTCTGGGTAAGAAAAAGTTGCAAGAACCTCACTAATTTCACCACCCTCAACTGTTCTGGATATCCAATTTAAAAAAATGTCTGGCTATATTAGGTGTGCTTAGTGGCTGGGCCTAAATACCACAGCTGACCACATCACCAAAATGAGTAAATTTTTTTAATGAAAATTTGATATGTCTACTTTGCGTCTGGATCCTATTGTGTCATGGGTTATATGCCCAGTCACACAAATGCGGTACTGTCCTTATTGGGAGAAATGTGGGAAATGGTGGGTGGTAGGAAATTTGTGGAGCCCAGCAGATTCCAAAATTTCCCTTCACAGAAATGTGACAAAAATCTGTGACAGTCTGGGTTTTGTAGGTTTCTCTGGTGGCTGCTGAACTCGGAACGAAATACTGCAACTTGCCACACTGCCAAAATAAGCCAATTTTCATGATCAAAACTTGATGTTACCACATTGCATTTGATGGCCTTTTTTTTTTTATTTTACGGAGTTTTATATAGCGCAGACTTGACACGAAGGGTTTGAGTATCAGAGCGCTTTACATAGCACCAGTTGCGTTACATGAGGACACATTCATTTTTGTTATTCACAGGGAGGTTAAGTGATTTGCCCAGAATCACAGGATGTTCAGCGTCATTGCCCAGACTCGAACCCTGTTCCCCAGATTCGAGGTCGACCGCCCTAGCCGTTAGGCCAACTCCTCTACCCGCTCCGGGCAGTAGGCCCAGCAAAACAAGTGGGGTACTGTTTTAATTGGGAGAAGTGTGGATATAGGAAATAGTAGAACATTAATTATTATCAATTAAAATTCTCCCCATTTTTGGCTGTTAAATGTAAGCTCTTGTGCTCAAGCTCATATTTCCATGTGCATGAACAACAAAATTATGGACTGGTGATTGATTACGATGACTTTTTCAAAAACTTTGAACATTTCTTGAATGTGTTTGTGAAATGTATTATTTGGTATCGCTGAGCTGTGTGGATACACATACTCACAGTTATTCCCTTTGTTTGAAGCACGTACTGTCATGGTTTGATGGGGGGGGGGGCACATGTTTAGTTTACCTTTGTTTAGAATGCAAATCCACAGTAGTGGTTGATTAATGTGCTGTGCTCTTTGGTTGTATACAAACAGATAAAAGTCTGATGAATTACCAATTTGATGTATATTTACAACTAATTTGTGCTATATGACTGATTTTAGCAGTCTTTGGGGCATATTCACAAGAACGTGTGATAACTACCTCAAGTGTAGCTTAACGCAACCCCTCACATCGCAGTCCAACGCGGGAAAACAACTCCGTGTTAACGTGGCATTCACAACACGGTGGTACCATGCGATAGTCACAAGATAACACGTCAAATGAACGCGTTAAAAACAACGCGACACCGCAAAAACGCGAAACCCCAACGCGAAAATAGTAGCGATGACGCCAATCACGATACAAAAATCAGCGATAACCAGTGAGAGGCCTGCAATTCCCACGCGTCATGCGGGAAAATGCACAATAAAAGCAGAGTAAAAAAACGGTGAGACGACAATGGACGAGCACAACCCCACATCCGTGACTTAGAACAAATGAGCATCGTCCCGCATCAAATAGGCATCTCCCCACAGTCACAATGTACATTGACATGCAGTCTACATGTAAACTGCGCCAATGCTGAAACATGCATGTAACACACAGTGAAACCGCATCTCCCCCTCACATTGCAGAGGGACAAGCAATCCCTCCTGCACACAGACGTGTCATGACCATGATCAATCAACTATGAAAGCGTGGACGAATGTAGGGGAGTGACTCCCGCTTACGTACATGTTGCCCATGTTGTGGGACATGAGTCACAGGGGGCATCCCTGCATCCTGGTGGTACACATCTGACCCCAAAAGGAGCCCTGTTGTCACCTGCAGGACACAAATGGCAGCCAAATTGGAATGAATGTGGACACATGTGAAATGCCGAAGAGTGGGATTCCCTACTAACTGCCACACACAGAACTGGCAGTTCGAATACGTGACACCCTAAACAGCCTCACTGCACAGAGGGGACACACCCACCATACATGAACAAATCACAAAATTGACAGCAATTCATGTCGCACTCACACCTGTCTGAGTGATGTGCCTGTACAGATGAGAGACATGCACTCAGGGATAGTGTCCTTCTAATGCATTTATTTGCACATGCTGTGCCTGTGGTCATTCTGTACAGTCCCATTACTGCCAAGGCCTGCCACAATGTGACGTGCTCATGTGAAGAAATTGTCAATGATGTTGTTCCTACGGGCTATTCCTGCTGCGGCTGCAGTGGGGTGTGGTCCACCTGCCTCATCTCCATCATCATCGTCCGGTGCATCTGGCACTTGTATCCATGGTGCCTTGCTTCGTACACATATGTTGTGCAACACACAACATGCAACGATCATCTTGCACACAATGTCTGGGCTGTACAGGAGCCTTCCACCTGTGACGTCCAGGCACCTGAAACGTGACTTCAACACGCCAAATGTGCGTTCCACGATGCCCCTGGTGCGTTTGTGGGCCGCATTGTACTGCCTCTGTGCCTGTGTGTTCGGGGCTCGGAGGGGTGTCATCATCCAAGCACAGAGTGCATATCCCTGGTCACCTGTGACAGTGCAGAGAGACATGAGTCAATAGTCTGTTCGGCATGATGTGTTGGCGGGCTCACTGGTTCATTGGTGTGTGATATGTGTGACTTTGTGACTCCTGCATGACATGTACTGGTTGTTGCAAATGAGCGGCATCAATGTGTATTACGTAGCCTCAATGCCGCTCCTCCCCCCCCTGAGCATGTTCACTACAGTGCGCTGCGCGGTTGCATCACTTGCCCCCCTACGGCACACTATTGTCATAACTGTCTGCGCATGTCCACAAGCCTGACAATGACACAGTGATGTCGTGCGCTGAAGGTGGATGGACACGTGTGTGTAGGCCAATGGTAAGGACAGGGCGGACACAGATGTGGAGTTCATGCCTGGATGAACTCGCCATGCGGGCGAGGGTAGACCTCTGGCTCATGCTGCGGAAATAGCGACACACACAACAGTTGGCATGTCTGATCCCTGACCCCGAGCGGGCCTGCGCACCCTCATATACCCCTCGGCTGAGCCCGTACTCCGGGTGCATGCTACATGGCAACATTGAATATTGTGTGATGTGTGGCGCCGACACTACACCACAGACACACGCATTAGTTACGTCCCTGGCAAGGCCTAACCTCAACCAAGCCCAGAGCCACGTGTTGTATGACCACACCCCTATGCCGTACTGCCATATGCAGGTCCACTCCCTCACGCTCACCGGGGGGTCCGACACAGCTACATGTCCCAGGTCTACCCCACTGCCTGAGGTGACAAGGTTGTGCCCGCTGTACATAGCACAACGTAATGTGGTATGGCACGGGGCCCTCATGCATACATAATGACCACACGGACACACTGAGATTATCCGTGGAACTGGCTACGGGCACGTGCGCCAGGCACCTTTTATTGCCAGGGTCACACGTCCAGTGACGCCTGTGCTGGATGGGTGTTGGGTAGTGTAAGCCACCCCTCAGGGGTTGGTTGGTGCTGGCAACAACTACAACAGTGATCAGACAATCCGAAGTGCAAAGTACAAACAGCAAGGTTCCATGACTTGAGCGTCACAGAGTTGGTGGCCCCGGATGCAGAGCGGCCGGCACAGGCACACCGCCATGGGACGGTGACTTGCGATGCACTGAGGTAGGGCCACGAGAGCTGAGCGGGCCCACGTCGATGTCCAAGGAGAGTGTCGCAGAGTGTTACGGGGGACAGTGGAAGGTGTCCATCCAGGGCATGATGCAGAGGGCAGAAGCAAGCAGAAACAGGCAATTTGGAGGAGTTGAATGCTACAGTCTCCTTTTTCCCACGATGTCAGTATCAGCTACATGATGGTGAAGACAAACCCCAGGCCATAGACTCTAACGCCACCAGAGTTCAACCAGAGAGTGTCCATGACTCCCGTGGCACAGAGTCAGTGGCACCAGCGCCAGAAGGGGATACAGTCTGCGATGAGGCCTGTACAATGAAATGAAGTCTGCAATGAACAAATCAAGACTCCGTTCCAATTATGTGTCCTACTCGACCGCAGTGGGTGCCGGAGGAAGCGGTCAGCGTGGGGCAACCGCTGAGCAGCCAGCTCCTCCTGGATCTCTAACACACGGCATTGAAATGGCATGTGGATAAGATTCCTGGTTGACGGAGGTGGAGGCACCGGAGCTGAGCGGGTGTTTACCAGCGACGATGCCGTGTCATGCCTGTTACGGACTGTATTGGGTTGGTGTGAGGCCTGCTGGACCGCAGTGTAGGCCGGAGGCAGTGGTCAGCAAGGGCCCACAGACACGTGTGGTCGGAATGCTATGCACAGAGTTTGTGGCACCACATCGAAGGGAGTGTACTGATTTAAACTCTGCATCAACATGTGTACTCTGCCATTGTGTAATCAAGACTCAGTTCCAAATGTGTGACCTACTTGTCCGCTGTGTATGCCGGTGGAGTACGTCAACTACAAAGGAGTACTGCGAGCCTTGCCCGCGGAGGCCATGAGGGTCTGAGGAGGCTGCCAAGGTCGAGGGCCTCTGGCTTGGTGCGAGCGCCGGCACGTGGTGGGCCCTCTTGGAGACACGCAGGTGTCAGCAGGTGAGCAGTGAGGCCTGGATGCGCAGGAGCGGACGAGACTGATTCGGGGACCAGCGGCCCGGGCTGCGGCAGGCGCACAGGATCGCAGGCCACACCGCTCACGGCGACGGCATCGGCCTCGGGGTGGGGTGGGAGGCGCCACCCTGGCAGACACGTTGGGCATTCCGAAAGAGAACCACGCCCAGAGCTACATGCTTTTTATTCACACCCATACTCTGGCCTGGTGTATGCCGGGCCAGCCCACTCTGCACACGCTTACAGGGGGGGACGTCACAAGCTACATTTCCGAGACCTTCCCCACTGGCTGGGTGACATGGTTGCGTCCACTGTCCACAACACTACCACCACCAGCAGTATATGTCGACCTGGATATGTCTGTGGTCTGCATACTGCGGTCTGTCCAGCACTTCCACGCCACACTTGGCATTGTGTACATTCTCATTCATGGGTCACTTGCCTCCTTCGCACATGCCTGGTTCCCACCTCTCCCCACATACTGCTATTGTGTGGCTGAGGAGCCATGCAGTTGATGGCTCATGTACATGGCTAGCCCAGGTTTCCGCAGTACGTTGTGCTGTCGTGTCTGGTGGGTGGGCATGTTGTATGTGTGTTTGTAATGTGTGCATTTACAGGGTTGTGAGTTGCATGATTGTGGAGTTGAGGTGTGTGGTGTGTTCATTTGGTACTTACCAATGAGCACTCCATTTCCGTAGGTGCCATCCTGGAAGCGCCGGTTGATGATGGACTGTCGGAAGATGTATGAATCATGCACACTGCCTGGGTAGTTGGCGACGACATTGGTGAAGAGTCCCCGGTGGTCCACTATTGCCTACACATTGATGGAATGTGTGTGCTTTCTGTTGCGGTAATTGTGTGCAGTGTCGGCAGGGGGCACAAGTAGGACATGTGTGCAGTCAATTGCCCCCAACACGTGCGGGAAGCCTGCTATGGCATAGAAGCCTTGCTTGGTCTCCAGCTGTTTCTGCGCAGTGTGGGGGAAGTATAGGTACTGGGGTACCAAGCTGATGATGGCATCCAGGACAGGTTTGAGGAACTTGGATAGGGCTGGCTGTGAGACTCCTCTGACTCTGGCGGTTGTTGGTTGGAATGTCCCAGAGGCCAACAGGTGCAGCACGGCCTGCAGCTTTGTCTGAGGTGGGATGTTGGTTGTCCGCTGTGTTGGTACCGTCAGCCTGTGGGCAATGATGGTCAGGAGGCGGAGGATGGTTGACCTTTTGAGTCTGTAGTGGGCGATGACATTCTCTGGTGTCAGGTCTGTGAGGCTGGTGCGTTTCCTGAAGGTCCGCTGTCTTTGTCTGCGCTGCCTCCGTGGTGGTCTGGGGGGAGGGGGCGGGGGGGGTCATGGGGGGGTGGCGGACCTGGGTGTGGTGGCGGTGGGTGTTGTGGCCCTGTTGGGGCTCCGAGCTGCATGATGAGTAGCTCCATAGCAGCTGTTGTTCTTCAGGTGTGGCTGTGGGCTGGGCTCCCTTTTCTGGTGCAGGTTGTCGTCCGACTTTGCACCTGGTCAGAGCAGGTGTTAATTTCCTGTGGCTAACACACCATATCGCCTGTTTCGTGTTCTCATCGCCGATCTGGCTGGTCGTTGGGAATGTTGAGGTGTGGTGTTGTCACGGATTTTTGCTCGGGAATGCCTACTCTGCATCTCATGAGCGATAGTTGCCGGGCTCATCTGTGGCGATGTTTTTTGAGGCTGCTATCGCAGGTAAACTGGTGATGTAGGCTGTTTGCACCAGCTTGTGAATGGGGCGATGATTTTATCACGACTTTGGCTGCGATAAAGTGCAGTTAACTCAACGATAGCTCCTTGAGAATATGCCCCTTTATCTTTAATAATAATTTCATGTGGCCCAGCTTCTTTTCTTGCATCATAAGGGCACAAACCTGTTTTTTAACCACTTCTACAAGAAAGAACATAACTGGCCTCTGGATCGAATAATAGTGGGGTTAACCACAAATTCAGAGCTGCACCACTATCCCTTTACTCAGTATCATGGGCACATTTAAAAAATGAAAAAGTTTCCTACATACACATTTTTGATTAATTAGAATTTCACCACATGAATTGCTGCATGGTCGGTACTTAACGAAATATCATAAGCTGCAGCTCAGTTCTTGGCTATGGGTATTGCATATTTTCAGACAACCAACAACCCACATATATTCCTGCAACCAGAAGGGTGTGATGGACATAACAGTATATTATTATATGTGCAAATTGAGGCAAAAATTACTTACAACATTGTCACCTATTTCTATTTCATACTTTTTCAATATTTTTGATCTCAACAATTAGTTTCTCTGGGAAAACCATGAGCGATCTACACAGTTGACACCTTACTGAATTTGGAATGTTGTCTACTTTTCAGAAATGTATTGCTTGGGTTCGCCAGTGGGTTTCACACGTATTTCCACCGCAATCTGAAACTAGGTAGAAACCACAAAAATAGGGATAATTAGCTACCACTTAGAAAAATACAAACAATGTTGTAAAAATTGCAACTATAGCTCAGGAGCAGCAACCCATCATCGACAGCCTAACAGGAGACACCAGTTGCATGGAAGCAAAATGACTGGGTGGGCCCCTTGACGAGAAAAGAGGGGCAACAAGTACCTGTGCTACCACTCTCCAGATCTATAGGGACAGTGGCGGGGTAGCGTTGAACTCCAGGCTGCCCTGTGGAATACAGAAGGCTTCTCCCCTGCCACTTGTCTCATTCATTGGACACTTCAAATACCTACCAACATTATTTGGACATATTGTTTGTATTCATGTTCATCAGTTGGGAGTTGGGTGGTGAGGGATCACATTCAATCCAAGCAATGACCTATTTAGGCCTACGCATCGCTCGCTGGCATCTTCATATGGGCAGGCCAGCCTGAGCTTTGTTTGGCATGCCAGGGAGGGCTCTACGATCACATGTTTTTTCACCCATACTCACACATGACCTTTATATTACGAGCCTCAATTTATGAGGCCTCAACAATCCCACAAAGTGGAGGGTTGTGCTCTCTATGTTGGAACAGGCAGGGGAGAGAATTTTCTCATCCAGTAAACCCACTTGGTTGCCCAAGATTGACATAGGCTGAGAACACAACATTTCCCCCTTCAATATTTCTAATAAGGCCCAGATAAGAAGGAACAGGTGGCCATTCTAATCTCGGACACCTTCACGGGGATAATTGATTCCAAAGTGGTGAATATCCGGGACAGGCTTTTGGCCCAACGCATTACGATTGGGGGACATCCGCTCTCAATATCAACTATTTATGTCCCAAATGGTAACCAAGATCAGTTCCTAAAACAAGCTTTCCTTGATGTACTAGAAACTCCCGCCCAAGCTATACTAATAGGTTGTGATCTTAGTCTGGTAATGAACAATGACTTAGATTGATCTGAGCAGTGCTATGGTCAGGTGGGTGCTCTCTCCAGAGAAGGTTGGTAATGGTTGCAGGAGGTGGGACTCGGCGACTTGTTGCGGGCAGCACACTCAAACACATGAGATTGCACATACTATTCCTCTGCTCAATAAACCTACTCCCATATCCATCAATTCCTGGGTTCCACTGCGATACAACCTAAAGTCCATAAGATCTCCATAGAAACGCAGGCGCTATCCAACCACGACCCACTGATCCTTATGTTCCACTTGTGGACCCTGAAATGGTCAACAGGCCACTGGAGACTCAGGGACATGCTCCTAAACGCAGTCCAAAAACTAATGTGCTCCCTGACAGACTTCCTAGTAAACAGAAACACTGGATACATGCCCATAGCTACCTTCTGGAAGACACTGACGGTAGTAATGAGAGGGGAGATCATTGACACTGCCACTGCTGACAAACTCTGTAAAGAAAAACAGGCAGACTTGAGGGTCAAGTAAAGGAATTAGAAACAATTCATAAATGCCCTTGGGAACTCTGGATCTAGCGACAGCTAGAGGTGGTGTGGTCACAACTGGGGCACCTGAATATGGATAGGGAAGAGTATTCCCTCATCTACCTCCAGCACAATCCTACACCAAGGGGGATAGATGTGGTAGACTGTTGGCACACAGATTGCGAACTAAGCTCCAGACCCAGAGGGTCAAGGCCCATCACAGGTGATGAATGACGCAGACATAGCAGTCTTCTGAGAGGGCTTCTAAATGTCCCTCTTTACCTCTCAGGATCTTAAGGAGGCGGACGGCCTAGAGTACTTAGGCACGCACTCTACAAGACTAACCAAAACAAAGACCTTTCAATATCCTGGCCCAGACAGCTTTAGCACTTTATTTTTTAAGACCTTCTGCCAGGTTCTGGCTCCAATACTAACCAGGCTATTTAATTCCTTTGCAGACAAGGGGACAATGCCACGATCCATACAGCAGGCATCCATAACTGTCCTACCAAAACTGAGGAAGGATGGACAACTATGCAGCTCGTACTGCCCCATCTCTTTGATAAATGTGGATGCTAAACATTTCACAGGCATTTTAGCAGCCCGCCTTAACCCTCTCATGCCATTCTTAGTGGATCCAGATCAAGTGGGCATTATCCCTCAGAGGTAATGCAGGGATAATACTAAGAGGGCACTTCACCTGCTCGACAATGCCAAACAATCCGGGCGAGAGATAATGCTCCTGGTGGTCGATGTGGAAAAAACATTCAACAGAGTACTCTGGCCTTACCTCCTTTCTACACGACAACACTATGGCTTTGGGAGAAGATTCTGTAGCTGGATATGTATTGGCTACATGCACAACAAGCATCAGTGAGGGTTAATGAAGTCAGATCAGAACTGTCATTCTTCAGGAGAGCGTCTGGGTTTAAAATGAATATGCAGAAGTCCCAAGCTCTCAACCTCTTGGTTACATCGTCCCTCCAGGCACACCTGACTGTGCAATATCCCCTGACTTGATCTCAATCCTCAATCTCTTATTTAGGCGTGCAACTAGCCTCATTTGCTGAAACAGTCGCACTTAACTATCGCACTCTACTCCGTCAGGTCAAAGCAGATCTCACCCAAAGGAAACATCATCCCATCTCACGGCTGGGCCGCATTGCAGCCATGAAGATGACTGTGCTTCCAAGGGCCCTATACCAGTTTCAAGCACTTATTATGGAACGGCAAGCGCCCTCGCATGCACAAGTTCTTAGCTTATCACCCCTTGGTGGAGGGGGGTCTGGGCGCCCCAAACCTGATCCAATATTACCAAGCCTCCCAGCCCTGTTATTTTGTAGATTGGCACCAGAGTGAATCGGAGAAACACTTGGACTTCAACCACCATGCAATAGTTGGGATACATATGTGGAAGCCCCTTGGTTGCCCCGCAAACACAGAGTATGGGGGTTCTAATCCTTCCCTGCCACACTCGCAACATGAGACTTCATAGTGATGCAGGTAGGACCAACTATGTTATGTTATGTTATTGGGCATTTGTAAAGCGTACGGCTACTCCGAAGAGTGTCCCGGTGCTAAAAAGACCCCCATGACAGAACAGTGCACACAACGGCAGGTAGGCCTCTACTAGTGTTGGAAGAGCCAAGTTTTTAGATTTCTCCTGAAACTCAGGAGATCCTGCATCTGTCTCAGGGAAGGTGGCAGGCTGTTCCATAGTGAGAGGCCACCACCTGGAAGGCGGGCCCCCCGTGCGAGAGAGAGAGAACTTTGGCACAGTCGACAGCCATTGAGTCGAGGACCTCAGAGTTCTAAGTGGGGCGTAGTGCTGAATTCGGTTCCTGATGTAAGGAGCCCCTATGTTGTGGAAGGCCTTAAAGGCCAACAGCAGGGCTTTGAAGTTTATCCTCTTGCGCACCGGAAGCCAATGCAGGGACTTTAGATGAGATGTCATGTGTGTCCTGGGGTTAACCAGCAAAATGGCTCTTGCCGCCGCGTTTTGTACCACCTGCAGGCGACCTAATAGATAATATGGCAGGCCTAGGTACAACACGTTGACATAATCCAACCTAGAAGTGATCAGGGCTTGGACCACTGTTTTCCTATGTGAGACTGGAAGTAAAGGGAGGAAATTTCTCAACATTTTCAGTAGCCCAAAACACGTACCGGCCACTGTTTGGACCTGAGACTTCATGGACATGTCGGCGTCCAGTTTCACCCCTAGGTTTTTTACGGTGGTTACTGGACTTGCTGGGGCGGACATATTCTGCGGCCACCATTGGCGCCATTCCTCACCTGGACTATGGCCAAAAAAGATAATTTCAGACTTTTCTGAATTGCATAACAATTGATTTTGCCTGAACCAGGCGAACACCTTCGCCAGGGAAGCATTTATTTCACTTCCTTTCAGCACATCATCCTTCTCACAGGTGAACAACAGCTGCGTGTCGTCGGCGTAGGATATTACTTTAGCACCATATTCCTCAGCCAAGAGCGCAAGGGGAGCCATATATACATTAAACAAAGTTGGGCTCAAAACAGAGCCCTGAGGAACTCCTACTTTCATCGGGGGGATAGGGGCCGAGAAAGGGGGGGACCATACTGTTTGCTGGCGGTTTTCCAAAAAGGAGGGAAACCACCTGAGGACCGTGCCACCAATGCCGCAGTCCTGAAGTCTGTGCAGGAGTAAATCATGGGGCACGGTGTCGAAAGCCGCAAAGAGGTCCAATAGTATCAATACCGCTTTGCCCCCTCTGTCAAGAGTTGTTTTGATAGTTTCCGACACTTCCAGTAGAGCCGTCTCCGTGCTAAAATTAGCTCTAAACCCTGACTGGCTCAGATGTAGTACATCATTGGCCTCTACAAAATCTGTGATAACAGCGTTTACGTATTTCTCCAAGGCCTTGGAGAGGAAAGGCAACAGCGATATTGGCCTATAATTACTGGCTACAGAAGGGTCTGCTGAGGGTTTTTTTAAAAGCGGGAGAATTTTACCGTGTTTCCAGCTGTCGGGCATCACTCCCTCGGACAAGGAGAGGTTCAAGACCAGTTTAACAGCTGGGTTGATCACCTTGGCAATGGATGCCAATACTCTTGCAGGACAAGGGTCCGAGGGAGAGCCGGATTTCAGCGCTTTCATAATCTTAAGAGATATATCCAGCGGGATAGGGGGGAACTGCAGGAGGGCCTCACCTGAGTTGGAGATGACAGGGGGGGACAAACCTGTATTGTCATCCCTTGCTTGAGGGAGATCCCCAAACGAATCTTGGATGGTTTTAATTTTGTTGTAAAAGTATTGCGCGATATGATTCGTCCATTCATAAGTAGGGGTGAAAGGGCGATTGCTTGCATTAGGGGAGGAAAAGTTTTTTACAATCATAAACAGTTCCCTACTGCTGTTCCCAGCTTGTTCAATTTTCGCAGACAGAAACATCTTTTTTCCCTCCCGCACTTTCGCGTACTGGGCTTTCAGAGCCGCTTTGTATGTAATTTTATTCACGGTATTAAAGTTCTTCCTCCATAATCTCTCAAGGCATTTGCAGGCGCTTTTGCTCTTTCTTAGAGCCTCAGTGAACCATGGGGCTGAGGCTCTGCCACATTTAGCTGCTCGAGTTTTGGGCGGGGCTAGTTGCATAGAACGGTCCTGGAGCCAGCTTTCCAGTGAGAGTACATCGCTCTCTAAGTTACCGCTAAAAGAAATAGGATATTGACTAAGTGTAGTGGCTAAGGCCTCCGGAGTAAGCTGGTTGAAAGACCTAAAACTGCTAGCCCGCGGCTTGCAGTATGATTGAGTCCTTCCTGATTCCTTGCGTACTCTGAAGGTATGTAAAAAATGGTCAGACAATCCTGTCTGTTGAAAAAATCTGGTCCAAAATATGGCCCCTTTCGTGAGTGGGGAGGCGGACATAAGGGGTCAAATTGAGGATGTTAAGGGATTCACACAACTTCAAGGGCTCTGGATCAGTTGATTGGTCCATGTGTATATTAAAGTCCCCAAGTACTAGGCAGTGTTTGTATTTGGCCGCAATAGGAGAAATGGCATGACCAAGTGACTCCAAAAACAGTCCTGCCGGCCCCGGCGGTCGATAGATTAGTACGCCGGCGATTGACTGGTGGGCTGATACAGTTAAATGGAAACCGTGGCCCTCGGCCCCTTCTAACTCTGCAATGGATAGTGATAGGCAAGAAAAAATGTCCTTAAATATGATGGCCACACCCCCACCCCTGCCGCCTGGTCTATCCTTTCTCATTATCAGATAGCCAGGAGGGATCGCGTTAGCAATGGTCGGGTTGGAGCCATCATTCAACCAGGTTTTGGTGGCAAACATAATATCAAGTTTAAGATCAGTGAGGAGGTCAAAGAGCTGAAACTCATGTCTTTTTATGGATCTCGTGTTAAGAAGAGCTACCCTCAAATTGTTCCCGGTCACAACATTCTGAGAAGGGAGAGCACACATCGCAGAGTCTCCTCCTCTCATTTCACACCCAGCGTCAGAGGGAACTACATTCCTGTCCCCAATGACCCTCATCCTGGACAACCCAACCTTCACTCCAGGCCTACACCCCACCACCTTTGCTGCCTGGCTGCAATCCGGGTGCAAATCAATAGGGCATTGCTTCCATCAAAACGGAATAACCCCATTTGATGGCATTATGGTCTCCCTGCGGCTGAACGTCTCTGTTACCTCCAAGTCCAACATTGGGTTATGCAGCCCTCAGGGAGCAGTGGTGCACAGAAAACAATTGAGAAATGGCTGATATTGAAAAAGGAGGACAATCACCTAATAACAGAATTATACAACATCCTCTTGTGAACCTCCATGAAGGAGAAGTCTTTAACTCAGCTACGCTGGAACGCGAAATTGGACATCCCCTCACACACAAAGAATGGGAGGAGATATACTGCGAGCACCAAAAAGTCTACTAAGACAACTATGTATTGGAACCTCAACCCCACTAGGCTGCACAAAATTAAGCCTACAACTAGTGAGACCTGTTGGAGGGCCTGCAGCGCCCCGGGCATG
The DNA here is from genome assembly GCA_963921515.1 of Calotriton arnoldi. Taxonomy (NCBI): domain Eukaryota; kingdom Metazoa; phylum Chordata; class Amphibia; order Caudata; family Salamandridae; genus Calotriton; species Calotriton arnoldi. The sequence goes on from CAWUFW010020382.1 coordinate 66,155, forward strand.
CATCTACCTCTCCTGCGGTCCTGCCACAAACACACCCAGTACTGGGAAGACATATTAGCAGATATAAATGTGCATATTGGTACATAAGTGCCCGCCTTCAAACATATTCAATACTGGGCCTCTCTAATCCCCTGACATACCCACTAATATCTAGAAGGAGACACCAAATAGGATAGCACTAACAGCTGCACTGCAGGCTATTCTCACGTATTGGGAAACTTCACCAATCCCCACGCATACTGGATGGTTACATAGGCTGTGGTGGAATTTAGGCATGGATAAACTCACTTTAGTTGCAGAACACTGCCCAGAGACATTCCAGGAATTAAGGAACCCCTTCATCTCACTGCTCTCCAAACATTTCAATGAACTAACCTGCCCTAAATATCTACAGCTCCTACAACTACCTTCCGTGGTTCGGAACCCTGCCCTGGGACAAACGCTCTCGGAGACATGAGGTCTGCTGAAATGGAACAATATCCACTCTAGCTAGCTCTACCACGCAGGGCCCCAGCCATATAGCCACCCTTTATGATACCTGTGTGAGTGTGAGAGGGAGGGGAGAGAGTTGAGGGTAATTCACCATTTCCAGTTTGTTTTCTCTGTTTTATGCCAATGGAAATGCTGTGTAACAATGACCTGGCTTCACTGCCCCTTATATAACTTGTATGGTTGACATCAGATCTTGTACAGACCTTTTGACATTCAGGAGACTCATTAAGACATGGCTGTTTATTCAGGCATACGAATAACTCACCAGGACCCAGGCTACTCCTATATTTAGTGCCAAGAAACCGACCGGTATACGTGCGCTCTACAAATAATTTTAACATAACATAGCATGGTTGGCAGGTTGATTGAACGTTACTCGTGATATAAACAATAAAACAGATTTGAAACATAAAAGTGGCAAAGCCCCTTTCTGCTTTGGGACTTAGAAGAAATTTCAACACTTTACTTCAAAAAAGTGACAAAGTCACTTTCTGAAGTGAGACTTGGAAACTTTTTCAAACGTTTTGAGTAACAGACTTTTCATCAGGACCAATCCACTTGGTGTATCCATCCAGGGCTCCACTGTGGTCACCCTATAATTGCTCCTGGTCCTACGGTCCTGGTCTACTGCTTCAATGGACTATCACTAGCACATCAGTGCTTTTGCTATTTGAAACTTCAAAAATTCATATCTCCAGTTTCCCTTATTGGATTGTTGTTTTGGTGTCATTTTGTTTGTTAAATGTTACTTTACTTTTCTAATTCAGTTAGGGATTTATATTGGTTGGTGTTTTGGCTTTACTACTATTTTAGTACTGCAGAAAATAGTCACATATGCCCCTAAGTTAAGCCTGTCTGCTCATTGCCATAGTTACTAGTGGGTTGAGCTTAGAAATTCAGTGACTTTGAGGGTTTACATTGACAAGATATGTTATTATTCCCTGAGGTGGACAGTTTCCCACCCTAAATAATAATCAAACTTTTTACAATGGTAAACAGAGGGTCATTAGGAGAGCCTGTGGCGTAAACTGAGCCTCGGGCTCAACTCTACAAGGTTTGCCTTCCCACCCACAGATGACACGAGTGAACTTAGTTCAATGCACCAACACTTAAATGTAGAAGAGTTTTGCATTCCCACAGAACTCCACTCAGTTCATAGTTGAAGTGGCGTCAATGCTTTTGGGTTATTAGCAGTCCCTAAACATGGATCTAGGGACACTGAGGTGATCAGAAGAAAACGTTTTTTGTTCCCTTCAATCACACACACACACACACACACACACGATGTACTAAGAAAAAGACACTTTAACTAAAAGGCATGTTTAGTTCAACAGGTGCACCCTGTTGCTCAACACATATAAAATAACCATACAGAATACTATTAAAACAGCACGAATGCATGTTGCGAACAGCAAGAATAAAATAAACATATCTACCATGGTTAAAATGTAATCTAAAAACCTAACACTGTAAAACCCTCTTCTATGCTCCACGCTATGAAAGCATGGAGAGTACAATAACTTGCCACTTGATTTTCTTAGGCAGAAAGAGCACACTGCATACCTTATTTACATCAAACACTATAATTATCAGGAGTCAAGGAGGCCGTGTTCACTGTGCAGGGCAAACACACGTTCAGCATTAGCTCTTTCTAGGCTCAGCTCGATATCAACTTTCATTAGAAACTGCGATACAGCAGCATCTCTGGCAGGCATGATTGTCTCTAGCAGTATATCAGTAGCGATATTCTAGGGCAAAGGAGCACTCCTGACAGGTGGTCAAGTGGCAGTCCTTTCATACTGTATCTTATCTAAGATTAAGTTTCCAACATCAATTTAGAAATGTTTGATATAACCAATGAGCATCAAGATGCTAGTCTAAGACACATTCCTTTAACCAAATAAGGTATAAATATGACAATTCCGACTGCACTGTTTTGGCTATTGTTCTTATTCAACCTTAAAATTGAGATAACAAGGCACTTGTTCCAGACTGATGTTGCATCATGTGTTTTGTTGACACCTATATCTGAATTACTTGACACTTTCACAGTTCTTGGAAAGGTAAGAACAGACAACATCTCCGTCAAAGGCAGACATGTAGATTATTCTGCAAAAATACAGAAAATGGAGTTGCAGCCTACTTAAAATGGAGTCCGGCCTCTTATCTTTACGTCAAGCAATGACGTAGCAAAAGTGTCATGTGCCCTAACTCAGGCAAGAAAATGTGGCCCCATAGGCCCCTTTAGTGTAGTCAAAGATTGGGATGCAGAGGGCCACCCACAGCCGTAGGCCTCGGTGCATCTGCAACTACTGCACCATTGACAACTGCGTCCCTGTGGCACAGTGCATGGGACAGAAGAAAAGAGAAGATATTTGACAGAAGAAAAGAGAAGATATTTATAATTCCTCTGCTTGACTAAAATGATGCAAACGTTTTCCTAAAAATCTAATTGATGGATGAACTGAGCTCTGTAGGCTGTTGCCTGCACATGTTCAAGTCCTACTTTCATTTTGCCTACTGGTCTCGGGTGGCAGAGCCCACTGTAGATATGGCAAGAAGAGTCACACAAAGTGCTGTGTCATCATGTGTCAAATTCTTTCTCACCACCACTTCATCCACAATGGAGGAAAATATATATTTTCTACACACTGGAAGATGCAGTGGGCATCAACATAGATTCTTATACGAATGAAAATGTCTCAAACATAGCATGTATTATAGCTGGTACAAATGTAGAAATCTGTCCACCACTATAGACACTGCATTTATACACAAATTGGAAGGGACAACATTGTTTGAAGTGTGTGCAGTGTCAAATATTTCATATTGAAGATGAATTTGTGAGTTAATACCTGCCTCTGACATCTGTTGATGTGATCTCCAGGTGGCAACATGAACAGTGCATATTAATCTCTATACCATACCCTAGAGCTCAAGATGAAAGAAGGTCCAAGGCCTGCAGATAAAAGAAGGTAGAAGGCCTACCATTTGTGAAACCTATTTTTGAGGAGACCCTTGGCGTATTGAAGACTTTTAAAAAATATCCTCAAAGATCAGGTGGGCCTTTATGGTACTTTTTTTTAATGCTGTAAAATCCCAGGTATGTATGCCTTTTTGCACAATGTAACACTGCACAGGTGACTGCAACTAGAGGTAGCCTCAGATGACTCATGTAATTAGGAAGTGTCAAACCATCCTGCAAGGGTGAAGACCAGGGTACTGACACACAAGACGGGGCAGGAAGCAGGAATTGATGAATAAGCCTTTCTTAGGGAAGTGCCAAAAACACACACATGAATTTGGAATGGAAGGTAATTACATTATTTATTGTCCACAGGTTGTAAGCACATGCATATAAATGTGTTGCATCACACATGTATTCTCTTATGAATGCAGGAGGTACTAAGAATAGTAGTAAGCAAGTACAAAATGCGGGCAGACATGTTTCTCAATCAATTGGACATCAGAAATAATATATAACTGTCCTGTGCTTCATGAAGATGAATGAACATTTCACTTTTCATTTGTATGGTACATCTGAAGATAAATAGTTTAACACCTGATCATGTTCGTCAACATGGAATCGACAAACAATTGCACCAACTTGACCGACACACACTCTGAGTCCTGCAACACTCCAATGAACTATGATGGTGAGTTGCCATTCTAGTGGCCATCTCTGAAGTGGACTGGATCAGTATGAGGAGAGGATATTAGTGTTTGGATTATCTGTGTGTAAATGCTTGTTAGCCATCACTAGAATCAATCTTTCCCACAGTCAGTGGACACCTGCACACTATACACTCATGGAGCACCGCTGTGGATCAATCAAGCTGACTTGTGGTTGTAGCAAGCCAAGTAATGAAGAGCAGCACAGGGTTGCACGAGTTTTCTCCTAGTCTATAGACGTTGTCTTCAGTTCACTTTTGTTTACTTTGTCTATGCCAGTGAAAACAGATTTAATTCACTTTACACATGCTGTCCTCCAAGCACTTACAGGATGCTTGCTGGTCTCTGATGAGGTTATGCACTTTGTTTTCAATAAGGTTCCTGGCACAGACTTGTCATCAATGTAAGACACCCCGGTCCTTTCTAGTTGCTGAAGTGCCTCCTGAGGCAAGTCTGTGGTTCTTCATTATTTGATTGCACAGATTGATGTCTTCTTGTCTTCTTAAAGTGTAAAGCGGATGTATGTGACATAGGTTGCAGAGCCAGTCTTGTTTGTGTGATGTCCTGTAGGGTAAAAAGACACTTTCCTCACATACATCCCTTACAAGTTGGTCCTCATATTATTCTGCATGTGTGAAAGTACAATACCATGAGGATACACCAATGTATGTATGTTTTCCTTTACAAAGTATTTGTGGCATTTATCTTTGTGTAATAAGCAATAACTGCACCTTTATTCTCCTCCAACCTGTGTTTCACCCTGTGTTTCTCCGTGTTTTTTCCAATGGTGCAGATGTATCTCACCCATGGTAAGCACATTACAGCTTCAGGTACCCTACAGCAGTCTCATGTGGTATTGGAAGTGTTAGCAGTTTGAAACTCTTTTCTTCCTAAAGATTGATTATATCCTGAAGTCAAGTTTCTGAGCTAGGGCCTTACTCTTTTTAGACAGTGGTAAATAGAAGAGAATATGAGAGTGAGAATAAAGTCAACCAATGAACACAGTGGACAAGTAGTAAACCCCTTTAAAATACTGGTAAGCTCACAATAGGATGTTTGCAACCAGAGAGCTTGCGCTGTCTGTCAGGCTCAACCTAAAAAGAAGAGCATGTAAAAAATAAAGAGAAATTTCCGGGTATAACAAGGACATAACCAAGTGTAAATATGATTACTAAAACCAAGAAATACACTTACGCCCCTTAAAAAATAAACAAGAGTTTTTTTTTCTAAAATTAAAAATAAACTGTAAGTACAATTATAAAACATGTAAATCACTTTAAAATAACTAAAACTAATGTCATTTTCAACAGTATAACTGAAAAAATAAGAAAAGCGAAAAAGAATGAAAAGAAAAAACCTACAATAAACAGAAGAATCAAGAACCACAAAAAAAGAAAAGTTTAAAATGTAAGTATATAATATAAAACATGTTGTAAAAATGTAGTCACAATATGTATTTAATCAAAACCATCAATAAAATATAGCATTATTTTCATTATCGAATAACCCATGGATATAATGGAAACTGCAATACATATGATTTATCAAAATGGAAAGCTTTTCTTAAGCTACAGGGTATATACCTACAGTAAAGAACGCATTTATAATAAAAGAAGGCATTGCAAGTGCACTAAATATTATTCTAATGCATACTACAGTAGAGCCTCCACAAAAGAAGATACTGTAGGAAGTGTGAGGGTACACAATCACCCCTCCTCTCTATAAACTTTACTGGAATACAAGTGAGTAGTGAACTACAAGACTTAAGAGAAGCATGCACTAGTTCCCAAGCACCGGTAGGAATTATCCTTAAGACATAATTCTCCAAATTCCTGAGGAAACCCCAGGACAACTCAGAGCAATAACAAACTTTAAAAGACGGATAACAAGAACCAGAAGAGGCGCAAGACAAACCCCAAGAGCACCATGGACGTGCCAAGAAATAGAAATCCCTGAGAAATTACAAGTAGTAAACACTAACCAAGAGCTCTTAATGCATGACAATGAAAATATGAAAAATATAATTCTTATCTATGCTACAAATATTATCCTACTAACCCTAACACAGTGGCAAACCTGGATGATGGATGGGACTTGTAATTCTTGTTCCCCACCACTTTCATGGATATATATACAATGAATAGCCAGTACCACAACACAAAAGCCCCATTAATATAGGCATGAGTTCCAAACAAGCAAAGTGCAACATATAACAAACCCTTGACAATAATAAAACAAAAGCATATATTTGCTATAAGAAATATATGAATGTTTGAACAAGCCATAATATGCACTATTTTAGAATTCTATTCGCACACAGTCATACGAGGGTCTACTGCCATTTTAATCAAAGTATATAAAGGCACCTATAAAGATCAACATAACCAAGTTTACACAACTGACCCTCAATTTGCATTTGCAATTAAAAGTTAACATATTTAGCCAATGTTACTCACAGTAGTGACTAATCACCTCATCTAAAACAAAACAAGCACAAACTGTCTCACTGATGACCTATTTTCAAGACTGTTAGGTTGGTTTCATGCACCCATAAGGACGCAGGCGCCAACCTATATTTTAAATTGCATTGTGGAATGCGTATGACAGCACAATCTTACAAGAGGCAAAAACAAACAATGTAGTGGAAGGGTGGCACAATTCTTTACAAGGAACACTCGGAAGAAGCTACACTTCACCCTACCAATTTCTAGAACTATTAAAAAAAGAACAAAGCTATCAAGAGTAATAAACAGAACAAACCCTAACACAAATTAACCAATAAAACTTCAAACAGACTAAACAAATGCATGTAATGCTAGCAAGCAACGTGCATTTATTTCTTAACAATCAAAGTCTACCCTACCTTGAAATAATGGCCAGAACAATATTCTGACAAAAGCTCTAAACAATAAACCTCAGAATAAAAATGGACATTAAACGGGTAACTAAAAATATACCCTAAAACAATTTAATAAATAATGAAGTATTAATTTCTTTTTAGCACTCAGATAAAAGTAACTATGAATTTCTACAAACTCAAATTCAGAATGATAAAAAGAACAGTGTAACTGACTGCTATTTAGACAAAATAGAATTCAAATGCTATAAAATAAATAAGGAGGACTTCAAGTAACAATAGAAAATAACACATGAAGAAAAACATAATATAAAGAGAAAATACAATACACTAATCCCAACCAACAATGAAATAATAAAAACATTATAATCATGATTTTGAAACAGAATACCTCTGTCAGCAGTAGTACACCCATAATCAAAGCAGTAATCCAGCAAAAATATTTTTACCAATAGATGACACAAAAACCAAAAAACATGTAAAAAATAGGTAATCCATTACATTTGTCCATATCAAATACATTGAAACCCTACAAAATCTATAAAGATTAAAAAAATATAAACACACCAGGAAACCTGCAAAAACAAAAATAAATAAATAAATAATTGGTAAAATATCCAAATGGATTTTTCTTAATTAGAAAAACTTGACCATGATCCAAAAATATTGTTTCAACAACAATAGAAAATTCTGTTAAAAAATAAAACACAGAGATCCACTAACACAAACTATAAAACTTTACAAACCCACTATATCTCACCTAACTATCTACTTCTCCCACAATACCATCTACCTTATATAATAGTTAGAATTTGCTCTTATCTTCCCAGAAGAATTGCAAAAAGGAGTTGGCAAGCTGGAGATCCAACGCAGAACTGTAATTATGAAGATGGAATACAAAATATGGCAACCAGTAAAACAATGGCAGAAACTTTGAAAGAAAAAGACTTTAACTTGAAACCAATTGAATGAATTAATAAAACCATTGTACATAATTTATCAAAAATTGATAAATTGTTTTAAAAAAGTTAAGAAATATAAATATATGAAATCTATATATATATTAAAACATACTGAAACATAAATAAATGTAAAAGTATTTATGGTACCTATTATCATATAAGAAATACAAACAAAAAAAGTCATAGAAAATATATAAGCATATTTAAACTTTGTTTAATTATAAAAATTCAATGATTCATTATGTTTTAAATTATTAATAGCATGCATCTTAAAAAATGTGCAAACTGTTTAAAATATATAGATTACTTCCTATCGTAGAAAAAATATCTACCAACTCTTTTAAATCCATACTTAGCCACAATGGGGAATGAATTGGATTTGGGGGGGGGGTGGTTAGATTTACTTTTCCCACTGCACACTTAGCCAAATTGTGAAAAGTGTTATACTTTGGAGGGTTTAGATTTACTATTGCCACTTTAGACTTAGCCACATAGGGGAAGTATTAGACTTTGGGACATTTAAATGAAGTATTCCCGCTACAAACATAGCCCCATCGGGCAAAATGTTGGACTTGCCCCTCTCCAAAATAAGCCACATGCTAGAAGTATTAGACTTTTGGGCATTTAGATTTTAAACTCGGAACATAGCCACACGGGGGAAAGTGTTGGACTTTAGGGTGGGTGGGAGATTTTAGATTTTACTATTCCCACTCCAAACCATACCACATTGATGAAACTGTTGGACTTTGGGGGGACTATATATACTATTCCCACTTAAAACCTAGCCACACAGGGGGAATGGGTAGACTTTGGTTTGGTTAGATTTACTATTCCCACACCAAACATGACCACATTGGGAAAGAACTGGACTGTGTGGGGTTACAAACAATGTACTATTACCATTCCAAACTCTGCCACATTGATTGTTCGAAGTCAATGGCTTTAGAATTACTAATCCTACTCCAAATTTAGCCACATTTGGGAAAGTGCTTTACTTTGGGGGGGTTTAAATATACTATTCCCACCCCAAACTTATCCACCTTAGGAAAGGTGTTGGAAGTTTGGAATGCCTAAATGCACTATTCCCAGTTCAAACTCAGCCACACTGGGGAAAGTGTTGTGTTTCAATCGATTTGCTATTCTCACTCCAAGTTTAGACACATTGCGGAATGTTTTTGACTTTGGAAAGTTTAAGTTTACTATTCAAACTCCAACTATAGCCACATAAGTGAATGTGTCGGACTTTGGGGAGGTCTAGATTTACTGTTTGCTATCCCCCACTCCAGGCTCAGCCATACTGGGGAAAGGGTTTGAGTTTGTCAGGAGTCCAAACATAGCCATATTGATGTAAGTGTGGGACTAACATTGAAAGGGAAGAAAAGATTGAGTCTATCTACCTGTTGAATTAAAGAGAAACACAGATTAGTTGTTGTCTTGTTTTTATTCTTTCATTTTTCCTTAGTGATAGTATATTTCATTGTATGCTTTTCATAGTGTGACTTTACAGAGAAGTCCCATTCTTATGTGTATTTTGTACTGTTGGTATAGTGCAAACAGACGACACACGTCTTCGCCCCCTGCGTGGCTGTTTTGCCTGAGGTTTTTTCAAGGCTCGTAAAATATTTTTCAGCTTGTTGAATTGTTGTTCTTTAAGATTTTAATAAAGGAAATCATGCAGGTCCTCTCAAAATCCTGACAAAGTTCTCCATCACGGGCTAAATCCCTTCTTGCAGTGTGTCCATATATGTGGCTAGACACACTCAATCTTTTCTTTCATTTGACTGTAAAGAGGTTAAGTAGGTCTAAATCTAACATTGATAAAGATAATCCATAATATTGCCAATTGAAATTAAACCACATTGTAGAAAACATAAACTCTTTACATTTTATTAACTAAAGTTATTCAAAACTAATCAGCAATGAAAAATATTTTTACTTTTTTTAAATGGCATTAGAGGAATAAAAACAATGGTAAAAATACATTAAAATGATAATATTCAAAACGATGCAAAACAATTGAATGGATGTAGTTAATTCTAAATCATTAAAAAACAAATACATTTAAAATAAATGATAAAAGAAATCTTATAAAGCATTGACAATTATTTAAAAAAGTATTGCATTAACTGTCTCAAAATATTATTAAAATTAATACAAGATTAATAAAAATACAAAAGCACCTACCTATAAAAAAAAATGACCTAAAAAATTAGCATAAACATTTATAAATTGATTGTTTATATAGGTATAATACATTTGTAAATAATACAAAATAGGTAAAAAGAAATTGATACTTTTACGATATTTTTAATTTAGCAAATATAAATAACACAGCAAAAAAATAAAAACTCCCAAAACAAATTTTTCAATAATTTTAAAAATTTTCAATTTACCTACTACTAATCATAAAAAAATATTCTTTTTTTTATAAACAGATTTTATTGATTTTAAACCACAGTGAGTGGTAAAGTTGAACAAATGACGCACAGGTATCGCAATATAGAAAATGAGGTAGCGGACGCACAAATAAACGACATTCAAGAGGTACATTACAAATATTGAAATCACCATCCGAATCTCTAAGTTGGTAACACTTTTAGACAAATTGGCCCAACCACTTTCCCCAAACCCGCCTATGTTTAAGGGGGCAGCCTCTGACCTCATAGACTGTTCCTTCTTGTTGAGCACACAAGCCTACACCTCACCACCATCCCAACAGGGTGGGAGGATTAGGGTCCATCCATCGAGCAGCAATATAGCATTTGGCGACCAGGAGGGCGTACCCAGAAACAACCATTCAGTAATCATGACTCCCAAGCCCTCAAATACACCAAGCAATATCAACCTCTCACACAAGGACATCTGATAGATCTTGGAATAATGTGGTCCAATAGTTTGCGATAACTGAGCAGGACCGTACCTTGTGATAAAAATCTGCCAGATCTGGTCCACATCGGGGGCAGGAGGGACCAAGACGGAGGCTCATCTGGTGCATTAGGTTCAGGTAGAGGTAAGCATAATAAAGATAATATTTTTGGATCAGCCGCAATCGAGTGGAGATAGTGAGCTCCCTAGGGGCCATTAGTGCGTCCCTCCAGTCCTCATCCCCGATGGGACCAACCAGTTCTCCCACTGGGTTCTGAGATGATGCAGCATACCAGGAGAATTAGTTATCAAGGTATATTAAACTGGGAGATTCCACCACAGCCCAGATTCCCCATAAAGAGTTTGGCTTCAAGTGGACTAAATTCTGGCAGTGTGTCAGATAACAGGACATGTGTGTGGAGAGCATGTCAGAGTTAAAGATATTTGTAAAATTGGGAGTATGCAAGGGTGTAGATGGCTTGGAGGTCTTTGAAAGAACGTATGTTCGTCCCAGAACAAATGACGCCCAATTGGGTAATGCCAATAAGGTCCCAGCCCTTAAAACCCTGAAGAGTTGCCAACTCGTTCAGCCAGGTGCCATGTCAGAGAGGTGTTTGCTGTGTAAGCTTGGCGTCCTATTGTCATGTCTAAGAAAGAGCTCTCCAGGCTAGAATAAACATTCTGGTCACCTGAGGCATGGAGATAGGGACTGGAGAGCCGTAGAGCATGGCTTGTAGGTGAGGGAAACCCAACAGAGACAGCTCTAGTCGATAAGCAGTGTCTGACCATCCCCCATTAAACCAATCATGAATGACAAATAGGTGACAGGTCAAATATTAAAGGTAAAGATTGGTCATTCCCAGGCCACTGTCATAGGGCCCTCGTTAACAACGTGTGAAAGCAAGACGGGGTTGAGACCCATTCCATAGAAACATTGTGGCTATCCCCTATAGGACTCAGAACCACGTTCACGGCAACTGAAGCAGTAAATTCTGAAAAATGTACAGAAATCATGGTAGAATCATCATCTTGTATAAAGCTAAATGTACCATGACATTCAAGGGGAGGAACTGCCACCTAATAAGGTCAGATTTGGCCGTTTGTACTAGGGGTTAGAGATTAAGGGTCCAGATGGGTTCAGAATGTACAGTAACTCAAATGTCTAAATATTTGAAATTGAGCCGACAGAGAGGAATATTCGTCTGCCAATCAAAGCAGTCTCTAGATGAGGCCAGGAGAACCAGTACAAAGTTGGAGGGATTCATCTTAAGAGCTGAGGTGGTCTCAAAGCATCTCAGTAGATGAAGACAGCGAGGATCACTCATGGTGGGGTTCGCAATATATAGAAGGACATTGTCCATGTACAGAGCTATGCGATCCTCCTGGCCATCACTCCACTTCCATCCCCTTTTCTGGGTGCCCGTATGGACGAGTTGAGCTAAAGGCTCAATTGCAAGCGCAAAGAGGAGTGGGGATAGGGAGCAGCCCTGTCTAGCCCCTCGCCCTATGGGGAAAGCTGTAGAGAGGACTCTATTAATCTGGACTCTAGCATTAGGATTGGAATAGAGAGTCTTGAACTATGCCACGGAATTGAGGTCCGATGCCAGCCTGAATCAGCACTAGCTGGAGGTAACCCCAGTCCACTGTATCGAAGTCCTTTTCAAAATCGATAAAAAATAAAGCTAGATCATGTGGCAATCGATGACAGTGAGTCAGGGCCACGTGGAGCTGTTGGAGGCAATGCCTCATGCTACGGGTCGGCATGAAGCCGCATTGATCTGGGTGGATCAACATAGAAAGGACGTGCTTGAGACGGGTAGCCAGCATGGTGGCAAAGATTTTGACCTCCCCATTAAGATATTGCAGGGATTCTGCACAAACACAGAACTATGCGCAGGATTATAGGACATTGGTGTATAGGGACTGAATCATCCTACCACCTCAGTATCCATGAGCCCAGGACCGACTAGCTATAGTGTCTCACTTGCTCTCCTTCTTACTCACAGAGAAACAAATGATTAGACACCCCAGAGCACAACATTCCCAGATCTCTCAGGAATCTTAGTAACAAGACACACCCTTTCGCTCTCACTCTTGTACTTGTCCACAATAAGAACTGACAGAGACATGAAACAGTTTAAAATATTTATTTTAACTAACATGCCCTAACATGCAGTATACGTGCCACAACAAGCAGGAAAGTGCATAGTACAAATACAGTCAGCATAGCAGCTAGTCAATAAATCATGACGGGAGATGTCTTCATGGAAAGACAATAGAGCCTAACCTCCCTCCCCCTTGCTAAGAAGCAGTATTATTATATATTGGAAGATCTCTGGGCTTTGTCAGCAGACCCCATACCTTAGCCTATGATGGTAGATCTACATCATAAGTGCTGTCTCGCTCTTCTCTCTGGAAAGGTTCCTCTCCAAGTGTTTGCTACCTATTCGTGTATTCTAATAAAACCAAAGTACGTTGTCCAAACAACAGCTGCATCACTATGTTTTGTCTAAGGGCTAAGGCCTGGCCAGAACAAAATAACAAGGGGCATTGTTGTTGGACCTTGCTCACAATGTTCAGTCAAAATCCCAGGAACCTGCAGAGAGTGAACACAGTGACGAGTTCTCATGTGAAAACATCCATAGAAGTTATTGCAAAAATAAAGTTGTGTAGTAACATGTGCAAAGCAGCAGGCAAGCTGCAGCGTGCTCATGCTAACTTAGAGAAAACGACAATGTCCCCATGGGCCATGTGACAAAGAAGGGATATTGGACGATAGTCCGTGCATGATGTGGAGGGAGGCTGTGTTTTAGGGATCACTACTATAGTGGCCGAGCTCAGTTCCGGGGAAAAGGCGCCAGTATGAAATACCTACTTGTAAAGGGACAAAAGATAGGGAATTAGTGTCTCACGGAATGTGGTATAATATTCTGTAGGGAAGCCATCAGCTCTGGAAGTTTCCCCCAGAGCCATTCCAGGCAGTGCTTCTCCAACCTCCTCGGCTGTAAAGTGTTCATTTAGCATGACAGTTTCAATGGGAGCTAAATTTGGGAGGGGGACAGCGTCAAGGAAAAAATATATATTCTAAACATAAACTCAATATCAAAATAACAATATTTATAACTAAATTGAATTAAATAAAAATAAACAATTAAGCATAAAACATTTTAAAGTGTAAAAATAATACAACATTCTGATCAGCAATTATGCACCCCCGACTACAGCCCTCCACCTTAGAGAAAGTCACTAGCATCCTACTAGAGCTGGGATCCTCACTCCATATAATAGGCAGAGACTTCAACAATGTTATGGCACCAGACCGAGATAGGTTGAGCTCAGCGGGCTCCCATGTCCACACTACCCCAGTTGTAGGCTTCATGATCACCCTGGGACTATCTGACCTATGGAGGCAGGCATACCCATTTGATAGGAGCTACTCTTACTTCTCGGAAGCCCATAGAGTCTTTTTCTATTTAGACTATATCCTAGATCGGTTCACCAGAGAGTGGGGCCTGATAAGGCGGTTGTGGAATGAGACAGCGGAATTGCGATTGCTTTTGCTCGCTACTACACAGACTTATATCAGGCTGGACCGCTGCAGCCATTGCCCCAGATAGCAGCATATCTCGATTTGCTCACAACCCAAATTTTAGATGACATGGCCCGGGAAGCACTCAACGCTGGGTTATCATTGGAGGAAGTCTGAGATGCCAAGGCCAAACCTGAATCTAACAAAACCCCAGATATGAACGGAATTCCTGCAGAATTCTACAAGAGATACTTGGACCTCCTGCGACCCCATCTCCTGGGCATGATCCTGGAGGCATACCGGACTGTGGCTCTCCCCCCTGACCTTATGCGGGCAACCATAATAGTAGTACACAAAGACGGTAAACCCAGGGAACATTATGGATCCTATTGTCCGATTTCCCTGCTCAATATCGAGATTAAAATACTGTCCACGATCCTAGCTGCTAAACTTATACAATTTATTACACCATTGATACATCGTGACCAATCTGGCTTCATGCCAGGAATGTCTACCCAATACAATTTGCGAAAAACACAAAATTGGTTAAATTAAATAAAAGATTGGCTGGAGCCACATGTTTTGCTAGTGCTCGACTCTGACAAAGCATTTGGTGCAGTACACTGGCCATTCCTAGAGCATACACTGGTAAAGTTTGGATTCGGTTTCCATTATAGGAAATGGGTCAGATTGTTGTACCAAGCCTGCCGAGCCTCCATCAGAGTCAATGAAGTGATTTCCTCTGAATTTTTGATTGGTAGGGGTACGAGACAGGGATGTCCCCTTTCCCCCCTCCTGTTTGCCCTCACCATTGAATCACTAGCATGTATAATCCACGACCACCCGGAGACCGGGGCTTCCATGCCTCAGGTGAGACAGCCTTTATGTCACCAACCCGTCCCGGTCCTTTCCTTTACTTTTCAGCTGCTGGAGGAATATGTGGTCGATTCGTGGTTTTGCTTCAACTGGGATATGTCAATACAGGAGAATACCGTTGCTACCCCTCTCCCCCATTGCATGACACACACTGCCTTGGGGTTAAAATACCTTGCGATATTTCTGACGCTGCGAAGAGTGATATGCTGTAAATGTAGGGAGGGTTATACGTATCTGGCAAGAGGACATGGAGAAGTGGAGAGGTCTACCCCTCACATTGTTAGGGAGGGTAGCTATATTTAAGATGGTATCACTGCCCAAGCTACTCTATGCCCTCCAACATACATATTACCAGATTCCCCTGGAGACCATCTCCACAATAGAAGGGGACATACAGACTTTACTATGGGATGGTAAACACCCCAGAATAGCCCTACCAACTCTACAACATAACCAATATAACAGTCAAATTGCTTTGTCGGACATACATGCTTATTGCTGGGCATCCCACCTCATTAATGTGAATGATTGGATCTACACCCCCCCTAAACCATGCTACTTTTAGATTGTAATGGTCCCAGTGGACATCAAACTCTTGCCTTTATTATCTATATGTGGGTCAAGGGACACAACATCTCTTTCCAGAGACTCAGGTCTTGATTTCGGCCTGGGATAGAGCTATGAAGTCCAAAGGGCGGCATGGTAAGCCCACTAGAGAAATGCCATTGTGGGAGGGCCGATGGCTATCTGAACTAAGAAAGCTGGGGGGCTTTGGGGCCTGGGACTTGATAGAGATCTCTAAAGTGGGTGATCTCATTGAAAATGGCGACATCATGCCAATCTCCTCACTTCAGAGAAAATATGGAATGCAGGGAAATCAATTTCTAAAGTACGCACAAGTGCGGCACACATGGAAGGCAGAGAGGCTCCTGGGTGAAGGTATCCCAGACTTTGCGCCATTGGAAGGGAGGCTTTTGATGGTAGACCTGGGGAGGGGCGCGATTTCCTCCACATACAGGACTCTCAATAATAACAAGTCAGACACCCTAAAGGGTTTGCGTGAGAAGGGGTGTCTGATGTAGGAGACATGGAGAACATTGACTGGGAGGCGGCCCTAATGCACCCCAGGGAAGTAGCAATAAAAGCACAGCTCCAGCTGGTCCAATTTAAAATCCTTCATCTGACTCATATGATAGGCGTTGACTCCATGCCATGGGAAGGGCCCCTGACCCAAGTTGCTTGAGACGCAATGATACTGAGGGTTTCTTTTTTCATACCATCTGGAGTTGTTCTTATATACAATCTTATTGGAGTGCCATCATTGGAGAACTTAGTGCCATGTTCTCGCTGCCCCTTTGCTTGGACCCCAGGTTCTCCTTTTGGGTATCCCTAATGATATTGATTTGCCTCAGGCCCAACTATTGTTCTGTGGCCTAGTAGTGGCTAGGAGGGATGTGGCTTGACACTGGGGTTCAGGGCAATGCCCCACATTGGAGGAGTGGAAAAGAGGAATGGATATGTACATGATGGCTGAAAAAGCCACACACACCAGTAAAGGCTGTCCCCAAAAATTCCATAAGGTCTGAGGCAAATGGATATCACATTATTCCCTGGAGGAACTGGTGGATTGAGATAGGGCTGAGTGGCAGTCATTGTGTTCATACCTGAAACTATTTTTGTTTATTGTTCGATATGTTCTTTCACCATTACACCAGTGTGGGCTGCTTTCGGAATCTGTAGGAGGGTGCGGCGGGAGTCGAGGTGAGGTAGGGTTCGGTGTTGTGTATTGTTATTGTTTTGGGCATGCAAATAATGGGTACAACTTGCACATCTGCTGTTTTGTCAATGAAAACAAGAATACAAATATTTTAAAAAAAAGAATACATCATCCACCTTGCCTAAAACCCAAATAAAAAAATAGTGTTTTAAAAAGAATTGCATAATTATATGCTTGAAACAAATATACTCACTCAGTCAGTCAATCAACTTTATTTGAAAAAATCACATAAAAGTTACATTAAAAGCATAACATTTCAAAATCAAAACAGTCATCTTATACATGCAAAAGCAGTTCATCCAATACTAATAGCACAGAAAAAATGTTTAAAATCAGCTAATTTCACATTCCAAGTCCAGTGATAGCCAAATAAATAAATAAATCATGCAAATATTAATCATGGCACTAATTCATACATTTTTTTCACTCCTAAAACTTTATGTATAAAATGAAATACTGGTCATCTTATTTCTTGAGTCTCAAGTCATTGTAAATATATCATACATTGCTTATGACATCTAATAGCAAATCCCTGCAGGACTGGCACTAAGGACCGTTTTCATAAGGTGCTATGTGTAGTGCAAAATAATGTAAGATGAGTAGTACTTTGCTGAGAAGTGTTGTCACAGGGACAGGTTGGCAGACTTACAAATCAGACTCCCTGATAAGGGAAGGCTACAAAGAAGTGCAAAGTGCTAAGGCAAAGTGAGACAATTGAAAATAATTTTGTGAATTACGTAAGGTAACCAAGTAAGGCTCTATCCTACGGAAAGTTATAAGGAGATTATACGTGGCTACAGTTGACATATCTTGGGACTGCTCTGCCCTCTCCTTCATACACTGGTTTAAGAACAAGATTTTAATCCTTGATTTGCAATTTTTATTAATCATCTCAGGATTAGAGAAATATTTTCGGACACCGAACTCTAACATGGTCTGTTTAATATATGTGGGACAAGGAATCTTTAATGAATTATTCAGCTCTAGGATGTCTTTTAATACTGGTCTTGAAAATGCCGCATCTGTTGAGAGCCCGATTTTAATCCATAGGAATTGAGGGGTTAATCGTATTGTGTTTGAAATATAATTTACCCCTAAATCAGTGTGACAAATGTAGGTGGCATGCTCTGGGGTACCGAAAAAAGTCTACGTAAAAAAGACATTTTCTACTCTTTGAAGACCTCCAGAGTTAAACGTGAACTCACATACTCATCCCATTAAGAGCTATTCGAATGCATTTACTAATATACAGCTGTAGCATCACCTTCAGGGGTCTGTGACCGAGCTTGATGGCAAAACTAAACATCGCCTCAGTCACCCTTGCAGATTTCAGCAATCTCATATTTATCAAATACCCCCACTGCAATGAAGTATCAAACATAGGGCCAGATGTACAACCCTTTTTAGTGGTCGCATGCGAGTCACTCAGCCGCGGCCCGTGCAGGTAACAGCGGTGGGGCCAGATGGGGTGGATTCCGACAGACGAAGGTGAGGGAAAATTAATTATTTATTTAATTTTCCCTCTGCATCGTCCCTCGAAATCACCCCCTCACCTGGCCCCACCGCCCCACCGCTGTTACCTGCATGGACCGCGGCTGGAGTCTCCATTAGGAAGGGGAATGCCGAGGCGTCCCTTTCTAATAGCGAGTCGCACTGGTATGTATGATTGTTTCGTGACTGCAAATGCGGTCACAAAACAATCCCAGTTACCACCTACTTCAAGTAGGTGTAAGCAGTCACAAACAGGAAAGGGTTCCCAGGAGACCCCTTCCCTTTGTGAATGTATGCAAAAATATATTTTAAGAGCAGGCAGTGGTCCCATGGACCACTGCCTGCCCTTGAAAAATGAAAAGAAAACTTTTCTTTTTTTTGTCTTTTAAACGCATCCCATTGTCCTTTTAAGGAAAACGTGCTGCATTTGAAAAAAAAAAGTTGCTTCATTAAAAAAAGCAAACACGGACATAGTGGTCTGCAGTCCAGAGCAGGCCTACATCCCTGTGATATGTGAGATTCCTAAGGGGTCGTAAATTGTGACCTACCTCATTAATATTAATGAGGTAGGTCTTTAGTGACCCCATTAAGATTCATAAACATTGTCTAAGACACTGTTGTACATTCCATTTTGCGAGTCGCAAATTGCGAGTTGCCAAACGTTTCAATTTGTGACTCGTAAAATGGAATGGTCGTCCATCTGGCCTATAGTTCCCGAATAATTAAATGTATTGACCTTGCTAACCTTCGCTCACCCTATAAAATGTCACTTTGATTTCAGATTTCTCAGTACACGTCATAATAAAAAATTTACCTTCTAATCAAGATTGCTCATAAAAGTTCTAAATGCTTCTAATAAAATTTGAAGGGGGTTAGCAGGTCTGGCTAAAAGTACCACATCATCAGCATCTAGCATATCAGACGTTACCCGGCCTGGGGCACGTCGGCACCATGTTGAACCAGAAAGGTTTTTAAAACATGAATATAGAGTTAAATCAAAGAATGGGCTAGGATACAGCCTTGGCGTAGGCCATGCTTGAAACTTAGTGAGATATTAAGGAAACAGTGGTTCAGGTGTGGCCTAAATGGTCCAAAGCGAGAAAGTGACCCAGCAGGGAACACTTGGTTCTAAGATTTTGAAATTAATTCATGAGGGAGCAAAGGAAAGATCAGAGGAGAGTCATGTAGGTCAGATAAATGATAGACATTTATTTTACAACTTTTTGTATAGTATTCAGGTGCTCACATACATTTAGGTGAAAGGAAGCGTGACATGCAGGGTGATAGTGAGGTTTAAAAAGGCATCGCATTGACAACAGTATAATGAGCTCCACAGTTATTTTACAAGGAGTAATAGGAGTTCATGTTGTATGGTGGTCGACGGCATTTCGAACCCAATAAGTGGGGTTCATCTTCAGGACAAGGATGAGCAAGCTGAATCTAAATAGGAGGTAGTGGAATGGGAAATATAATTAATTTAAAGACCCTCTGTGTATACAAACAATCAATTTAATGCATTGATTGGGGCTCCCTATTATGCAACTAATCAGCATAAACCATGCATTTGGTTGAGGCAGCAGGGTAAAACACAATTAATGTGAAATAAAATTAACAGTTAAGAATAGCGCGCGCTATGAAACATAATGGCTCCTTGTACAACTGAGTTGGTGCTATGAGACATTAAGTTAGTCAAGGAGGTGAGAGTAGAAAGTTACTGCAGCTGTTATTTAACATGGTCCCTAGCCCATTATAAACTGGAGGCATCATGGAAAAGGGAGACTGGTGCATTGATAGCAAGGCGCTTAATGCTAAGGAAAGAGTTGTGGACTTACTAGAAGAAAGGAAAATCATCCTAGGCCCATTCGTCTGTTAATGATGTGGGCAGCTGGTACTGATCTAATCAGTGAGAACGAGACAGTAATTAGATTAGAGCACAAACTTGAATCTAAGCACAAGCTTGAATCTATTAAAGTAACAGCTTAGTGTTTAGCAAAAGGTTACAGGAGTGAACATACTTTTAAAATGGGCTGAAGGCGTGAATTAATGGCGCCAAAGAACTGAGTGGGAATGTCTGTCCAGGACTCTGTTTGCCTGAAGAAAAGGAGAAAATTAATGGGGTCTTGCATTTGACAGTGAGCGCGGGGGCTGGAGCAAGAAATCAAGGGAACACTTACTTATTTGGAGGGAACCCGGGATGGAAAGGCCGCTGGCCGGGATGATTGGTTTTGTATTCTAAGGCAAGAAGGGCACAGGGTAGGTTTTTAAAAAAATAAAGGCTTACAAGTTGGTGAAATTATTTCATGGCCATAGCGTGCTGAAACCACTTACTTTTAGAAAACGAACTGCAGGGCCTTTAAATGGGAGCCTGGAGCTGTGCAGACGGGAGCGTCCTGCTTCTGCCTTTGCTGGCATCGAATGCTGAGGTTTGAAAGGGAAGTGAGTCTATTTATAGCTGGGTTCAGCTGAGAAAAAGCCTCAGGGCAGGGTTCAGCTGAGAAAAAGCCTCAGGGCAAGAATCTAATTAAGGCAAGCTGGGAGGGCGCCTGCATTAGCTAAAGGCAGCTGTGAGTAATGATTAGCACTACCAGTGGAGGCTGTGAAATAACACGGGGAGTAAAACCCATTAGTAACAAACATTGTATGTATCCACGAATATGAAGCCAGTGGAGTAGTTTAACACTGAGAGACAGTTGCTAGTTTTAAATATATCAAGGTTCAGCTGAGAACCGCTTTGGTAGGGAATCTAAATTAAAGTAAATTTAAAGCTTCATGGTAGGAGAAAGTTTTCATAAATACAAGGCAGCTATAAGTGCAATTAGGTGTAGGCTGTTGAACCTACCAATACAGGCGGTGAATATAACACGGGTGGGAACCTGCATTTAATAAAGGCAGTGGAACCATAAATGTTTAACCAGGCACAAAAATATTTTTCAACAAAAAGTATTTGCAGAGAACAAAGGGACACTGCATTGAGGGTCACAGTCATTCAGAGTTCCAGCATGTTGGTAATTGTAAGGTCAGGTGACAGTGTCCATACATGAAAGTGATATTTACAGAATGGCGTTCCATTCGTCCAGAGAGTTAAGTCCATGTTCAATTGTGCGACATTTGAATATCCATTTACATTCAAGGCGGTTAAGAGTTTGTTGTTGATCTCCGCCTCTGTGGTTAGGGTGCAGGCTGTCAATCACCAGCCATGTAAAGTCCGTTTCTGAGTGTCCTTTTTCAATGAAATGTTCCACTAATGGTGCTGTGGTGATCTTACATCTGATCCTGCTCCGGTGTTGTGCGATTCTGGCCTTGATTTTCTGTGTCGTTTGGCCGATGTATCGTAGTTTGCAGGGACATTCAATACAATAGATTACATTTTGAGAATTACAGTTGGTAAAGGCCTGCAATGTGTGCTTGGAGTTCCCAAATTCAAACAGTTTAGTGTTTTTGGTGGAATCACATGCCATGCAATTATTACACTTAAAGTGGCCTTTCAGAGGAGGTAGATTGAGAAAAGAGTGTAAAGAGTTGTCCTTTTTCATCGGTTTTTGGGCCCTTACTAAGTGATCCCTAATGTTGCATCCTCTTTTAAAGGCGAAAAGTGGGGTGCCTGTCATGAGATCTAAAGGCGCGAGTACCGCCCAATGTTTTTTAATCATTTTAGTTACTTTATTGCTTGCCGGGCAGAATTTGGTCACACACGTGATCCGGGATGTTGGTGTCTTTTCTCTAGGCTGTAGGAGGTGTTCACGGTGAGAGTACCAAGCACGTTTCATGGAACGTTTAACTAGACGCCTTGGATACCCTCTATCTGTCAGTTTTTTGCACAGTATCTCAGATTCCTGAAAAAGTCTTCCTTGAATTTACAATTCCTTCTGATTCTCAGGAATTGCCCATAAGGGAGACCATCTCTCAAGGCCCTAGGGTGCGCACTGCTGTACTGAAGGAGAGTGTTCCGTTCGGTAGGTTTTCTAAATAGAGTCGTGTAAAGTTCTCCGTTATGGTTCTTAATGGAGACGTCAAGGTAGTCAATTTTGGTGTTGTCAAAATTGTAGGTAAATCTAAGGTCTGGTTGTGCATTGTTGAGCCATGAGCAAAATGCTGTGAGTTCAATACTAGTGCCAGTCCAGATCATAAAGACATCATCTATGTATCTGCGCCATGTGCGTATTTTAGAAAGGAATGGGTTCATTCTGTGGAGGATGATGTTTACCTCTATATCGTCCACATAGAGGATAGCAAAATTTGGGGCAAAAATAGCCCCCATGGAAGTACCTTTACATTGTCTGTAGTATTTATTGTCAAACAGGAAATAGTTTCTAGTTAGAGCAATTTCAAGGAGTGAAATGATGAAATCTGTGGGTACCTGGTGTGGTGCAGGACGTAGGTTTAGGTGTTTCCTGATGACATCCATACCTTTATTTTGCGGGATATTGGTGTATAAAGATTCGATGTCAAGGGTGACAAGGAGTTCGGTTTGAGGGTCAAAAGGTTGTGACTCAATTAAATTAATCAGATGGGTGGTGTCTTTCACATATGTGGTAGTGGACTGGACCATGTCTTTGATGAAAAAATCAATGTATTTACCCAGGGGCTCTAGGATTGATCCACAGCCAGAGAGGATGGGTCTGCCAGGGGGACTTCTAAATTTTTGTGTATTTTGGGTAGGGTGTATAAGACCGGGGTCCGTGGGGTCTTATTGTTGAGAAATGCGAACTCGTTCTTGCTAATGAATCCTTCTTCCAGGCCTTTTTGGGTCACACGAAGGATGAGATCGCTGATTTCTTTTAGGGGATCACGCATTAAGGGCTCATAGTGGGAGATATTACCAAGTTGTCGGTAGATTTCTTTATCATAGTCGGTTTTGTCTTGTAGGACTATCCCACCCCCTTTGTCGCAGGGTTTTATGACAATCTCATCTAGTGTTTTCAGTCTGCTGAGGCTGGTTTTTTCATCTAGGCTCACGTTAAAGGGTGTGAATCTGTAGTCTTGCTGGATTTTATTCAGGTCTCTGAGCACAAGATTTTCGAATGTTAGGATTTCAGGAGGCATAGAGCCACTGGGGGGATTGAAGACTGATTTGGGGCGGAGGCCTGTAATGTCTGTCTTAGTCATGGTTTCCTTATTTTGAAAGAATGCCTTGAGCCTCACCTTCCTGAAAAATTGAAAAATTTCAGTTTGTATGTTAAACCAGTTAGGTTTCTCTGTAAGCACAAAGGAGAGGCCCCTGCTCAAAAGAGTGATATCGGTTGAGGCCAGTTGGTGTGTGGATAGATTGAATATTGGAATTTGCTCCATGTTTTGAGTAGGTGTAGGTGGTCCAATATCTAATACTGGTACCCCCATTGGTAAAATTTGCGTCGTGTTTGACGTTCCCCTGGAGGGAAATTGAGTCGTGTCCTCCCTCTGCCTCTCCCTCTCTCTACTGCAAGGTTCTGACCTCTGCCTAAAAAATTATTAGGGTTGTGTGAGGAGGTGCTTGGGCCTGCGCCGGGGTCGGAGTTATCCGAGTCCAGGGAGGAGTCTGAGAAAGTCACTGGTTGTCTGTTCCTGAATCTACCCCAGGTACCTGCAGGGTTTCTTTGTTGTTCTTGACTGGATAAGGTAAAGAAATCTTCTTGCAGGTAAGGGTATGTTTTTCTTTTCTGTAGTTCCTTATATCTTTAGTCACTTTAGTAGATTTTTTGTGGTGTTCGAAACTTTTAAAGTCAAGAATAGAGCGTTCCAGTTTGTCTAGGACTGCTTTTGCATCTGCTAAGCTATCTAGTTCTAGGATTGCTTTTTCTAGCTCTAGAATCTCATCCAATTCTATTTTACTATGTTCTAGCGCTGTGTCAATCCCTAGCACCATCCAATGGCGGGAACAGGTAGTGCCAATGTGTGAAAAGCCAGTCATAAATTTCTTATCTTTTAAGAAGATAGCAGGTATGTTGCGTACCTGTAGACCCACTGGAATAATATCTGCTTTGAGATATTCTGTAAGCATACGCGCATGAAGTTCTGTGCGTATATGCTTCTTTTTAGTCTTTCTAGGGCAGTGAGTTTTTCGCTTGCTATGTCTGATGGTGCATTGCTCGTTGGCACTGAAGTGTTGAACAGAGAGGGGCCGCTAAGAATTCTGGCAATATATTCCTCTGTGTATGTAGGGATAATTGGAATGGACATAGTGTGTAGTGTGGCTGGTATAGAGTTGATCTGGGAACTAGTACCAGAGTCTGTAGAGGGGAAAAAATGAATTAAATAAATGATTATTTGATAATTAATATACCCACTTAAAAAGTGGAACCCTTGCAGTGCAGCCACTGCGCATAATAGGTTTTCTGAGAAGACAAGGGTACCCCAATATGTGAACCTGGGGTGGCGAGATATTAAGGAAACAGTGGTTCAGGTGTGGCCTAAATGGTCCAAAGCGAGAAAGTGACCCAGCAGGGAACACTTGGTTCTAAGATTTTGAAATTAATTCATGAGGGAGCAAAGGAAAGATCAGAGGAGAGTCATGTAGGTCAGATAAATGATAGACATTTATTTTACAACTTTTTGTATAGTATTCAGGTGCTCACATACATTTAGGTGAAAGGAAGCGTGACATGCAGGGTGATAGTGAGGTTTAAAAAGGCATCGCATTGACAACAGTATAATGAGCTCCACAGTTATTTTACAAGGAGTAATAGGAGTTCATGTTGTATGGTGGTCGACGGCGTTTCGAACCCAATAAGTGGGGTTCATCTTCAGGACAAGGATGAGCAAGCTGAATCTAAATAGGAGGTAGTGGAATGGGAAATATAATTAATTTAAAGACCCTCTGTGTATACAAACAATCAATTTAATGCATTGATTGGGGCTCCCTATTATGCAACTAATCAGCATAAACCATGCATTTGGTTGAGGCAGCAGGGTAAAACACAATTAATGTGAAATAAAATTAACAGTTAAGAATAGCGCGCGCTATGAAACATAATGGCTCCTTGTACAACTGAGTTGGTGCTATGAGACATTAAGTTAGTCAAGGAGGTGAGAGTAGAAAGTTACTGCAGCTGTTATTTAACATGGTCCCTAGCCCATTATAAACTGGAGGCATCATGGAAAAGGGAGACTGGTGCATTGATAGCAAGGCGCTTAATGCTAAGGAAAGAGTTGTGGACTTACTAGAAGAAAGGAAAATCATCCTAGGCCCATTCGTCTGTTAATGATGTGGGCAGCTGGTACTGATCTAATCAGTGAGAACGAGACAGTAATTAGATTAGAGCACAAACTTGAATCTAAGCACAAGCTTGAATCTATTAAAGTAACAGCTTAGTGTTTAGCAAAAGGTTACAGGAGTGAACATACTTTTAAAATAATACAAAAGGGATGATGGACGGAACGTTTGAGCCAATCAAACACTCACCCCCAGTCAACTGATCTGGGTTTAATCCATCATCATTCTTTAGCTCACTCCACCACCCCAGTTCAGACATGGCCATATGCAAATCAGTCTGACCCTGTGCCTCATTGGAACAGTCCAGCCCGAACTGCCAAGCCATGTCTTCCCTGGACCGGAAACAAGCATCCTAGGACCGGTTTCTGGCATTCCAGCCGTCATCAGCCAGGCTTGTTTGAATCCAGTGGCAAAGTGAGCAAGGGACCCACGTCTGGGCATACCCCCGCCAACTTAGGGGCGAACAAAGCGATACAAAGGGGATGATGGACGGAACGTTTGAGCCAATCAAACACTCACCCCCAGTCAACTGATCTGGGTTTAATCCATCATCATTCTTTAGCTCACTCCACCACCCCAGTTCAGACATGGCCATATGCAAATCAGTCTGACCCTGTGCCTCATGGGAACAGTCCAGCCCGAACTGCCAAGCCATGTCTTCCCTGGACCGGAAACAAGCATCCTAGGACCGGTTTCTGGCATTCCAGCCGTCATCAGCCAGGCTTGTTTGAATCCAGTGGCAAAGTGAGCAAGGGACCCACGTCTGGGCATACCCCCGCCAACTTAGGGCGAACAAAGCGATACAAAAGGGGATGATGGACGGAACGTTTGAGCCAATCAAACACTCACCCCCAGTAATGATTAGCACTACCAGTGGAGGCTGTGAAATAACACGGGGAGTAAAAATGGGTTTTACTCCCCGTGTTATTTCACAGCCTCCACTGGTAGTGCTAATCATTACTCACAGCTGCCTTTAGCTAATGCAGGCGCCCTCCCAGCTTGCCTTAATTAGATTCTTGCCCTGAGGCTTTTTCTCAGCTGAACCCTGCCCTGAGGCTTTTTCTCAGCTGAACCCAGCTATAAATAGACTCACTTCCCTTTCAAACCTCAGCATTCGATGCCAGCAAAGGCAGAAGCAGGACGCTCCCGTCTGCACAGCTCCAGGCTCCCATTTAAAGGCCCTGCAGTTCGTTTTCTAAAAGTAAGTGGTTTCAGCACGCTATGGCCATGAAATAATTTCACCAACTTGTAAGCCTTTATTTTTTTAAAAACCTACCCTGTGCCCTTCTTGCCTTAGAATACAAAACCAATCATCCCGGCCAGCTGCCTTTCCATCCCGGGTTCCCTCCAAATAAGTAAGTGTTCCCTTGATTTCTTGCTCCAGCCCCCGCGCTCACTGTCAAATGCAAGACCCCATTAATTTTCTCCTTTTCTTCAGGCAAACAGAGTCTTGGACAGACATTCCCACTCAGTTCTTTGGCGCCATTAATTCACGCCTTCAGCCCATTTTAAAAGTATGTTCACTCCTGTAATCTTTTGCTAAACACTAAGCTGTTACTTTAATAGATTCAAGCTTGTGCTTAGATTCAAGTTTGTGCTCTAATCTAATTACTGTCTCGTTCTCACTGATTAGATCAGTACCAGCTGCCCACATCATTAACAGACGAATGGGCCTAGGATGATTTTCCTTTCTTCTAGTAAGTCCACAACTCTTTCCTTAGCATTAAGCGCCTTGCTATCAATGCACCAGTCTCCCTTTTCCATGATGCCTCCAGTTTATAATGGGCTAGGGACCATGTTAAATAACAGCTGCAGTAACTTTCTACTCTCACCTCCTTGACTAACTTAATGTCTCATAGCACCAACTCAGTTGTACAAGGAGCCATTATGTTTCATAAGCGCGCTATTCTTAACTGTTAATTTTATTTCACATTAATTGTGTTTTACCCTGCTGCCTCAACCAAATGCATGGTTTATGCTGATTAGTTGCATAATAGGGAGCCCCAATCAATGCATTAAATTGATTGTTTGTATACACAGAGGGTCTTTAAATTAATTATATTTCCCATTCCACTACCTCCTATTTAGATTCAGCTTGCTCATCCTTGTCCTGAAGATGAACCCCACTTATTGGGTTCGAAACGCCGTCGACCACCATACAACATGAACTCCTATTACTCCTTGTAAAATAACTGTGGA
Source organism: Calotriton arnoldi (assembly GCA_963921515.1). Lineage (NCBI taxonomy): Eukaryota > Metazoa > Chordata > Amphibia > Caudata > Salamandridae > Calotriton > Calotriton arnoldi. The sequence continues at coordinate 94,064 of CAWUFW010020382.1, forward strand.
GCTCATTATACTGTTGTCAATGCGATGCCTTTTAAACCTCACTATCACCCTGCATGTCACGCTTCCTTTCACCTAAATGTATGTGAGCACCTGAATACTATACAAAAAGTTGTAAAATAAATGTCTATCATTTCTCTGACCTACATGACTCTCCTCTGATCTTTCCTTTGCTCCCTCATGAATTAATTTCAAAATCTTAGAACCAAGTGTTCCCTGCTGGGTCACTTTCTCGCTTTGGACCATTTAGGCCACACCTGAACCACTGTTTCCTTAATATCTCGCCACCCCAGGTTCACATATTGGGGTACCCTTGTCTTCTCAGAAAACCTGAAACTTAGTGAGGGCGGACATTCTCCGTTAGGGTCATATCTAGTTCTGACTAGTGTCTGTATGTAATTTCTTCAATAAGATAATGAGGCCCTATTTCACTCCCATTGTATCCAACATGTTTCATCGCTAAGAGCGGTTTACGATGTTAAAGGCACAGGAACGGTCCATAAAGGCCAAATGTAGTGAACCTCTCCTGGCCTTGATATACTTTCCTATTATTAAAGAGAGATTAAAGGACTGCTCGACTGTACCGATGCCTGGCCAAAAGCCCTATTGAACCTCTGATATAACAGAGTTTCTGGTGGCCCAGTCCTCTAGTCGTGTAAGTAAAACCTGTCTCAAGATCTTAGAGGTTGAATTCAGGAGGGAGATCAGTTTATAACAATTAGGGCTATTTCTATTTCTTTTATAAAAATGAGGACTATCACTGACTTCCTTCATGATGTTATCAAGGCACCTTGAATGACTGCATGCAGGACGTTGGTGATAATTGGAGCCCAAAGAGTAAGGTTTGTGTTGGATGTACAAATCACCAGGAAACCGAGGTAAGTTCCAGTACTTGTTTATTGGCCATCCACTCTCCTCAAACTGCAGAGCATTGCCAACATTCTAAGGCGAACTCTAAAGGGAGAGTCCAAAGGGGAAAAGGGAAGGGGGTGGGCAGGGATGTACCAAAGGGAAGGAAAAAGGAGGAAAATAAGATTACAACACACCTCCCTTATTTACCTAACGAAAACACTGTTACATTTGACAATCTTGTCACAACTCCACAACTGTCCATTCTCAAGGAGTACCACATTTTTGAAGGTTTTGGACACCCGACAAGGAGGGTAGAATTTTCTTTGACTGTGCAAGTCTTTTACACTCCTCTTGACCTGCACCATGTCACCTACCCTCCACTCGCGAGCTTTGACTCCGTATTTTTTGTCGTACCACTTCTTATACTTGGTTTGGTGATGTTCAACCCTCCTTCAAACCTCCTCGGAGTTAAAACCCGTGGCCCTACCACCACTCAACCAACTGGGGTTAAATTTAGTGCTGGGTTCTCTTCTTCTGAGGGCAACAAACGGGGAAACCCCTGATACAAGATTAGGTGAGGTGTGGTACGCCCATAAACAGTCATGCAAGGATGATTCTACTTCGTGACCATTGGCTATGGCTAACTGTAGGTGATCTTTTATTAGTCTATTGGTCCTCTCGACTAGGCCATTGGCCTTGGGGCAATAGAGAGCAGTTTTCTCATGTTTAATGTTCCAATTAGATAGAAAGCCTTTCATAAGGTGCGATGTGAACTGTACCCCATTGTCGGTGAACAGGGTAGATGTATGCCTTCCTTAGAGAAAACGTCCTTGAGAAACTCCAGAACTGTTTTGGTGTTGGTGTAATGCAAGAATTTCTGTGCGATCCAGTGGGATGTGTAGTCTACTAGAACCAGCATGAATTTTTTCTGTATCCCCAGGTTGTCCATGGGTCCTATTATGTCAATGGCAAGTTTTCTCCAAGGTTTGAGGGGAACCTCGACAGGAGAGAAAGGGGCTTTACGTGTGGATTTGGATTTGTCACTTCTGGCACAACTGATACAGTCTTTCACTTGTTGTTCCACCATGGCGTCCATCCTCGGGAACCAGAAATTCTCTCTAATTCTGTTTTTTTAATGCTACGCCCCAGGTGGCCTTTGTGTGCCAAATCCACAATTCTTTTCCTTAGACTCCCTGGAGGTACAATTCTATTCTGGCGGTATACTTTGTCTCCTATGGTGCTCAATTCGTACCTGACCTCCCAGAAATCTTTGATTTCTTCTTCAACTTCACTGCGCTTGTTGGGCCACCCTTTCACCATTATCTCATTCAGCCTGCACAACCCTTTGTCTTCTTCCATGCCTCTCTTCCATTCTTCTTCCGTGAGGGCAGTGTCTGTTAAGGCCACGATTGGACTATCTAGTATCTCCTCTTGCGGTTTTGCTTGTAATGGTGTTCTGGACAGGAAGTCCGCAATCTTGTTTTCACCGCCTGGGACATATTCCACTTTGAAACAGAAGTTTCCAAGGCCCAGAATCCATTTGCATATGCGGGGCGTACTGTTTTCCATACCTTTGAAAATGAATATGAAGGTGAGGGGCTTGTGGTCTGTGCGAATCGTAAAATAAATTCAAACCCCAAAGAAAAAAGTGCTTCACTGCCCAGAAACACGCCAAGGCCTCCTTCTCAATGACCGAGTAGTTACTCTCAGCCTTTGAAAGGCACCGTGAAGCAAAGGCAATGATCTTTTCTTCCTTGCCGTCCTTTTGAGAAAGGGTGGCTCCCAACCCTTTGTTGGATGCATCTGTAGTGAGGATGGTTTTTTCCTGGGATCAAAGGTACCTAGCGCTGGGGAATTTATGATTTCTTCTTTGAGTGCATCCACCATGCACTTATGTCGGTCCTGCCACTCGAATTCCTGTATTTTTTTAACAGTTCCCACAACTGATCACACTTTGCGGCAAAGTTCTTGATGTACTTGGCCATGTATTCTAGTAGCCCCAGTAAGGATTTCAGCTGTTCCTTATTCCTAGGGTATGGAGCATCCCTCACAGCACTAAGGAGGTTGTGCTTTGGTCTGAACCCATTCTCAGAAATAGAGTGCCCTAGGTAGTCCACGGATGTCACACGGATTTGACATTTGGATTTCTGCACAGTCAACCCCGCATCCATCAACTTCTTGAAAACAACTTTGAGGGTACGGTCGTGGGCCTCAGCGGTACACCCATACACCAGAATGCCATCTTGAAAACACATGGTATGATCCACATCCTTCAGGATTTGGTGCATGATCTTCTGGAAGACCGCTGCGGCTGATGCCAGGCCGAACGGCATCCTTTTGAACATGTATGCCCCTTGCGGGGTTATAAAGGCAGTGAGGGGCCTAGAGTTGGGGTGGAGGTCTACTTGGTGGTAGGCCAAGGAGAGATCGATGACACTGAAGTACTTTGCCTGACCCATGGTACTGAGCATTTCATTTATGTTCGGAAGCAGGTACCTTTCGACCCAAATGTTTTCGTTTAGGCAACTCAAGTCCACACATAAACTAATTCCTTCTCCGTTGGCCTTGGATGGGATCACGATGGGTGCCAACCATTCCGACGTGTTGTATGGTTCCCATACCACTCAATCGGTTCAGTTCCTTCTCTAAAGGCTCCCTCATCAGATGTGGCACTGGGCGTAACTTGTGCACAGTGGGTTTTGCATTAGCCTTTAGCTTGATCTTGTGCTGGAAATCATGGAGAAGACCTAGCTTGCCTTCAAACAGTTTAGGGAACTCCTCACATGTATTAGTACCTGATGGGGTGTCATCCATCAACAGTATTTGATCTTGGTTATTGGGATCTAGAATAATGCCTAGTTCCTTTTGGTGTTGCCACCCCATCAGATTAGATCCTGTTTCTACAATATAAACCTTCCCCACGGTACTCCTCCCTTTGAACTCAATGTGCATTTCCTTCATTCCCGCAAGGGGTATGGGCTCTTTAGTGTAACCTGTAGGTGATATGTCTGGTTTCTTGAAAGTGGTACCTCCCTGCTTGCCAATGCACTCAAGGTCGGTACGGTTCAATAGTGTAAATGGGGAACAGGAGTCAGCAAACATAGAAGCAGATTTACTATTTAGTAGTACATCACATTTGGGATACATTACGTTGACACTCCCTGTCTCGTCCTTAAGTTGGAAGACATATTTTTTTCATTGGGAATGACACATTTGACTTCTTTTACTAAGGTACCTTCTTTGTTCCCAACCTCTCTGTTGTGTGGGTCACCTTCTCTGCACACTCTAGCGAAGTGCCCCCTTCTATTAAACTTCTTACATGTGACACTTTTTGCTGGGCATTGAATATTGTTGGCTAAATGATTACTGCTGCCACACCTGAAACATCTGAGATTCCTTTCGTTAAATGGAGATTTGTTGTGCAAACTTTCCTTTCCTTTTATTTTATAAATCTCACTTTTCTCCTCAACTTCCTATATGCTGGCCACCAAATCAGAGGGGGACTTCATTTCTTTGATGCACTTAGCAGTGTGTTCCACTGACTGGGCAATGGCAACCGCCTCCCTAAGACTTGGGTTCTTGGCTAGAAGTTTTTCCTGTATGCGCACGTTGTTGGTGCAACGTACTAGCTGGTCTCCTATAAGAGAATCTGTGAGGTTGCCAAAATCGCATAATTGGCTTATGCCCCTTAGCGCTGCAATGTAATTAGTTACTGTCTCTTGTTTTCCTTGTGACCTACAGAAAAACCTGTGACGTTCTAACACCACATTGATTTTGCCCTCAAAATGAGTTTCTAGTTTAAGCATAGTATTGGCAGGAATGTCCAATTCCTCTAATTCTCCTTCTCCCTCATTCTCTGGTTCAGGCAATGTTTTGTAGATTTTTCCCCATACACTCCCAAACTGTGAAGAGGGATATGTTGCTTACGCAATGATGTGAAACGTCCCCCCCCAATGGCAATTAAATACGACTCAAACAATTTGACCCAGTCTTTCCCATATATTTCAGGCTCTCCATTCTCATTAAGGAAGGATGGAGGTTGACTCATGCTTGCCGCAGCCATCATGGTGAAGCAAAGGAATAGCGCTGGAAAAAGTCTATGTAAAGTTGATGGAAGGGCAAGAATGCTAACTCGCAGCAGTATTAATGCAGTATATGGTCTGGCAGTCACATGGAATCCCCAAACACAAGGCAAAGAAGAAAGTCTTCCCCCCCCCCAGATGGCTGGAGGAATGTAAAGTTTAAAAAAAAGTTGAAACGCACAGGCAGGCTGAGAACTACACTGTTGCAAAGCTGCCAAGTCTTATAGCAATGGAGAGAGAAAGTACTCAGGCAACCGAAAGCTGGGCTGCGCAAAATGTGAAGTCTACCTTAATCGGCACGATTCTTGTAGGGTGGCGATGTGCTGATGGAGCTGAAAATGTGAGGCACTAACCCAGGTATGTGATCAGGGAGAAAGGTGGAAAACACAATGTCTAGATAAACCACCAGATCACATGTAGGGAAGGGCTGAAAGATGTACCTTGCATCGACTGGGCTCCTCAGCAACCATTGAAGAGGAAGAGCCACAAGCGTTCCTTCAGGAGAAGATAAGCAGCACACAAGGCTCTGCGCGCCGACAAGGAAGTCCGGAATGCGCACGTCAGGAGAGATTAGCGTCTCCTAGCCACGTTCTGCCGGAAGCTCGCTGAGGGAAAAGAAGGAAATCCGGACGGCGGAATGTAGACAGCTGCTCAACGTGAGGAATCCTGGCGTTGCAACGCTGAGGGAAAAGCCCGCTTGAATGGAAAATACACGCTGACATGCAGAGTCGCGCGTCCAGGGCACAGTGCCAGCGATGACGAGAGTGTGAGCCTCGGTCACACTCGTGGGGAACCGCTGCTGAGGAGATTCTTTACAGATGCCAACACGTCATGTCTCCTCGGGACTCCAGCACCAGTTGATGAAACCGCAAGCTGCAACAACCTCCGGAGTCACATTCACTGAGAACGTAGTGCCCCCTCAATCCTCCGGGGTACAGCTGATGAGGAAGACACAAATACTGCGACACTGCCAACGGCAAGCATTAAATGCCTCACCAGCTCTCATAGACTGCCAAAAACAGTATGCCTGTGAGTCACAGCATGCGGGCAGAAGACACAAGGGTACAACAAGGCACGAGCAATCACCTTAGGTCCCGCCAATACAGTTCGTATCCTCACACAGTGAAAGGGATGGTCCGCTGCAACCTGGGACTGTGGATAAGCAAACGTCCAACAATACGATGAGTAACTTGAGGAACAGTCAGGGACAGCACACAAGAAATGTGGGGCACCACGGAGCAATCCTCAACGTAAAGCTGACAAAGGGGAGAGACCATAGGTAGTACTCCCACTCCCAGTCAGTTTAAATATAAGGTCCTTTATCTGTCTTCAATTCCGTGCCCGTTTCCACAAGGGAGATGGAGAGAGCACACAAAGGGGAAATGGCCAAAACTGCCCCCTGCGCAGTAGATCGTCACCAGTATTGGATGTCACAAATCACCGGGAAACCGAGGTAAGTTCCAGTTCTTGTTTATTGGCCATCCACTCTCCTCAAACTGCAGAGTATTGGCAACATTCTAAGGTGAACTCTAAAGGGAGAGTCCAAAGGGGAAAAGGGAAGGGGCTGGGCAGGGATGTACCAAAGGGAAGGAAAACAGAGGAAAATAAGATTACAACAGTTTGTTTTAAAAAGGTCCACTGGCACAGCACAGCCTGGCACTTTCCCTGAAGGAGATATCTTAATTGCACGGGCCACTTAATTAACTTCAATATAACTACTAAAGTTAAGGAGCGCCACAGAATTTATAATTAGGGTTTAAATTGTTTCAGCTAGTTTACCCACATTACTGCCTGAGTAAAAAACCTTAGCAAAGTGGGCCAACCATCTTTCAGCTGGGATGTAATTTTCTATTCTAGAGGTGGTGTTATCAGACAATTAGGGGTGATTTATGATATCCCAAAATCTCCTGGTATCTCTGTTTAATGACGATGCTTCAAGATCCGTTTCTAATCTCGTCTTTGCAGGACTCTAAGGACTAAACATGCTTGTTGGCCCTAATGATGTCCTGCGGGGTCTGTTTAAATGTCTCTTAAAGTTGTGTTTGAGCTGCAGAACAAGCTGAGTCAAACCATCTCTGTAATGGTTCATCCTTCTTGTGGTTCTTGATGGTAAGCATGCGCAAACTTTCTTGACTAATCGGTTCATGGCTATTTAATATAGAGCTAGGGCCAGCTTCAGGTGTCAGGCAGGTAATGATAGAGTCTAATTTGCTGATAGCCAAATCTTTCAGAAACTGGGAGGCATCAATTTGACCCCACTTGATTCTTACACCTTTATTGTCGTTATAGGCCATCTTTCCCTTCTCCATGTATACAATGTCTGGCCTTAATAATACATCTAGGTTCAAATGTAAAGGGTTGTGGTTGCTGATGCAGTTTGCAATGACCCTACATTTTATATGGTACTAATGTCTGAGCTAATCAAGATACAATCTACAGCACTTCCCTTACAGGAGCCTGTAAAAGTAGGGCTACCCATGACATCTTCTGGGCCTATGTCACTTGCTAACACTAAGTTAAACTTTACGATCTGCATATTAAGGGCCTCCCCAAGAAGGCATGTTTGAAATGTGATTTATCCTCCCCAAATGCATCTGTAAAGCCACAGACTAGGGACCTGATTCACAGAACTAACTTACGTCAAAAACGTAAAGTTAGTACTTTTTGGTATTCACAGAATACACTTACTCATTTGGTATTCACAGAATGAACTTACTCATTTCGGTATTCACAGAAGTTAGTAGTCCTAACTTTAGGACTCTAAATGCCTTCTGTGAATACCAAAAAGTCTTAAAGTTAGGATTTGTCTCAGTTTAGGAGTTGTAAAGTTAGGACTCCTAACTTTAGGACTCCTAAATGCCTTCTGTGAATACCGAAAGTCTTAAAGTTAGGATTTTTCTCAGTTTAGGAGTTGTAAAGTTAGGACTCCTAACTTTAGGACTCCTAAATGCCTTCTGTGAATACCGAAAGTCTTAAAGTTAGGATTTTTCTCAGTTTAGGAGTCCTAAAGTTAGGACTCTAACTTTACTACTCCTAAACTGAGAGAAATCCTAACTTTAAGACTTTGGTATTCACAGAAGGCATTTAGGAGTCCTAAAGTTAGGACTACTAACTTCTGTGAATACCGAAATGAGTAAATTCATTCTGTGAATACCAAAATGAGTAAGTGTATTCTGTGAATACCAAAAAGTACTAACTTTACGTAAGTTAGTTCTGTGAATCAGGCCCTAGGATTTTACTGAATTTACAAATATGTGTTAAAATTGCCTACCAATATCATTTGTCTTAGCTTTTGACACTGGTTAACAAACTTAGGGGTATATTCACAAGAACGTGTGATAACTACCGCAAGAGTAGCGTAACGCAACTTTCAATATCGCAGCCCATCGCAGGAAAATAACCCCGTGTCAACGTGGAATTCACAACAAGGCGGTACCATGCGATAGTCTGCCGAAACCGCGGACAAGGTCCGCGATACAACCACCACGATGGAGATAAAAACACAAACCACAACACCAAAAAACACGCGATGGGCCAAAGCGCGATGAGGAAACCAGAGACAAGCAGCGCCAGGCCTGCAACACACACCTGGCAGGTGTCAAAAATCTCCATAAAAGTAGAAAAAACACCCACACACAAACTGACCAACACCCAAGCACCATGGAGGCAGCCGGAGCAGGCGCAGAGGACGAGCGCAACCCCACAAGCACCCCGGACGACCAGCCTGGGACCTCGGGGACAGGGAAGGGCAAGGACAAGAAGACCAGGAAGACCAAGTTCAGTCCGCAGGCGAACAGGATCATAGTCACGGAGGTGATGGAACACCATCAACAACTCTTTGTCACCTCCAACATGTCATTGGGCACCAAAACTGGAATATGGCGGGACATCGTCGACAAGGTGAATGCCGTCGGAGAGCACAAGCGGACAATGGACGAGGTCAAGAGGCGATGGAAAGACATCAAGCAGAAGACCAAGGAGAAACTGTCCGCCAACCTGAAGGCAGCAACGCAGACCGGAGGTGGGGGCCCAGCGCCACAGCTGGAGCTGGATGACATGGAGGAGCTGGTGTTGACAGTCATCAATGTGGAGACTGTGGCCGGAGTCGGGGGACCGGACACTGCCTGATAGGACACAACACAACCGCAACAGGGTGAGTGACCACCAGGTACTGGGGGGACGAGGGGAGATGGCCACAATGGCACACATGCACAAGCAAGCAGGGCACAGTGCACACCCACAATCACTCTGTGTCCTCGCCCAGACCCACAGACTGTCACAATGTACAATGCCATGCTGTCTGAATGTCAACCTGTACCATGTGGCTACATACATGTGGACACATTGTAATACACCATCTAACCTTCACATCGCAGGGGCATCGTCAACAGCTCCTGCAGAGCAGTCATAGCCTCTCTTCACTGATGACAAGGAGGAGGACAACACCAGCATCGACACCGAAACCATCCAAGACCTCATTGACCTCATCCGCAACTCACCTCCAGGATCAGGGCAGCCCAGCTACATCCATGAGACCCCACCCACCACCCAAACCACCCAGCAGGAGGCACCCACAGCCCCGGCACCCTCCCAAGTCCCCCAGGAACAACAAATGGCCTTCCAATGCCGTGTGCTGGAGGGCCTCAGGGAGACGGCCGAGCAGGTGCGGGTGGGGTTCGAGCTCATGGCTACCAAACTGGACGCCATCCTTGGGTGTCTATGTCCGCCCCATGGACTCCAGCGAGCCCTGACTGACATCTCTAGAGTCATGACGCAGAGGGAAGAATACCTGTCCGCTCAGAGTGGCCCCAGCGATGCCAGCCGTGAGCTGGCACACATGCGGAGGCTCATGGAGGACATGGTGCGGATTGAGGCGGAAAGGATGGCAGCCTCCGCTGCACATCAGCGAAATGTAGCTGGGATCTACCGTGCCCTGCATGTCCTTATCATGGCATTGCTGCCACAAGGCCTGGCGATGATGAATGCTGCTGCCCCCACACCATCCACATCTCCACCCCCTGGTGTGTCAGTGCCTCCCAGTGCGGCAGGCGTATCCACTCCGGCACCTGATGTGTCACTGCCACACAGTGCGGCCGACAATCCTCCTCCGGGCCCTGATGTGTCAGTGGCACACAGTGCCTCAGCCGGCACTGCAACACCCACAGGTGGGGCAGGGCACACACCCGGGGACAAGGACGTAGATGGGACTGTGGTCAGATGGGCCAGGCACAAGCATCCATTTCCGCCACCTTGCCTGTTTCTGCTTGGTGCCGCACATGGCCTCAAGACCTACCACTGACCCCCGATACACTCTGAGGCACTCACCTTGGACAGCGACATGGACTGCCACATCCTGTTTGACGACCAATGACACGGCGGACAGACTGCGGACTGTACCCTTCCTCTTCCGCAGTACAGCTCATCCCGGGATGGACATTGGCTGGCCCTCCACGGGTCCATATTGTCTGGGGTGCTCGGCATTGCCCTGTACCGCTCCAGCTGCATGACTGCACTGGATGTGAAAATAAACATCCAGTGACGCACTGCTGTGTAATGTCTTACGTCATTCCTGTGTGGATGTGTGGATGAATGTGGGGACAGTGCCTTCCCTTGCGTCAATGATGTTCATCCTGTGGGATGCCAGTAAGAGGGTGCGACATTGCATTTTGTGTAGCGGGTTCCGTGAACACTACAGCAGGGACACACGCATCAGTCACTTCCTTGTCCGGACATGGACGGGACCACGCCCAGAGCCCACGAGTCATTGTTGCAAGCCCTGCGCTGGTCGGGCGTACGGCAGGCCAGACCACTCCGCTAACGCCCCGAGGGGCCCTCATTGCTACCCGTCGCAGCCGTACTCGCTGGTGGTGTGCAGGTCACTGGTCTAGTTGTCAGAATGTCACAGCCACTCCCTGAGGGCAGGTTTCCACACACACCACACCCATCCGGCACAGGCGTCACAGGCCATGTGACTGCGCCAACATAAGGGGCCGACGACGTCACATTCCCCTCTTCCGGTTGTGACTGGATGACGGCGGCTCCATGGTTCTCACACATGTAGGGCCCATGAGTTGTTGCGCACAGTGTTAGTGGCATCCGAGGCCTTGAGTGAGGCACGGGCCTACCACCACGTGGCGCAGACTGGGGTTGCACAGGGTTAGTGGCACACGAGGCCTTGAGTGAGGCACGGGCCTACCACCACGTGGCGCAGACTGCGGTTGCACAGGGTTGGTGGCACCCGGGGCCTTGTGGACGGCACAGGCACCCCGCCACGGGACGGTGACTTGGGGTGCACCGTGTCAGTGGCACCTTGAGCTGCTCAGCGGGTGTGCAGCCTGTGATGATGCCCCGTCCCGGCGGTCCGGACAGCTCAGGCTTTGTGTGCCCTGCTGGACCGCAGTGTAGGCCAGAGCCAGCGGGCAGCGCGGGCCTACCGCCACGTGGCGACGCTTCCGGGATCCCAGTGTTGGTGGCACCCATTTGGCTGAGCGGGTGTGCAGCCTGCGATGGTGCCTGGTACACTGGTATGTCCTCTGCCATGGAGTAATCAAGACCCAGCACCAAACGTGAAACCTGGTGGCCTGCGGAGTGGGGCTGCATGATGTGGAGGGTGCCATGTCCACGGGCCCTGGGCTTGTGGCTTGCAGCGGCACATGGTGGGACCTCCTGTCTACGCGCAGGTGGCGGAAGGTGAGCATTGGGGCCTGGGTGTGCATGGGCGGGCATGCTCTGATGGGTGGTGGGTGAGGTTGGGGTGCCTCTGCCTGGGTGTGCATGGGCAGGCAGGCGATGTTGTCTTGTGCAAGTGTGTGTACTGTGCCAGTCATGTATCTGGGCTCTGTTTCAGCTGATGGCTCTGAATGAGATGTGTGGCCTGGTGAACTGCACTACATACCGGCATGTGGTTGGAGACACACCGGTGGCAGCAGGTGAGCAGTGTGGCCTGGGTGCGTAGGGGCGGCACTCTCTCTCTCCCTCCCACTCTTCCTCTCTCTCTCCTTCGCTCTCTCTCTGTCCTCTGATGTGCGCAGGTCACACCTTCTCATCATGTTTTTGTCTTACAGGCTGTGACCTACGTATTGTCCAGAGGGGAGCGGCCATGTGTCTTCATTTCATTTCGTTGTTCATTTTAATAAAGTTTCATTTGTTGCTTCGAAAGTGAATGTGTGCTGGTCATTTCTGTGACGACATATCCATGTCACCAGTTGTGATTGTGCGGCATCAAGCGGAATATTTTGTACATGTTTAGGTGTGGCTGATGTGGCATGTCTTTGGTCGGGGGGGGTGCCAGGGAGGGGTGCTCCTGGGGATGGTGGCTGTGGGTGTTGTGGCCCTCTTGGGTGTCCGGACCGCATGATAGGTGGCTCCATGGCATCTGTTGCCCTTCCGATGTAGCCCTGGGCTGTGCTCCCTTTTGGTTTGCAGGCTGCTGTCCGAGTTTACACCAGGTCAGAGCAGGTGTAGATTTCCTGGTGCTAACGCGCCTTATCGCCTGTTTTGTGTTTTTATCGCGGATGTGGCTGGTCGTTGTGAATGTTGAGGTGTGCTGTTGTCTCGACTTTTGTCACGGAACGCCCACTCTGCATCTCATTAGCGATATTTCGGGGTCCTCTGTGGCGATGTTTTTGCGGCTGCTATCGCGGGTAAACTGGTGCTGTGGGCTGTTAACACCGGCTTGTGAATGGGGAGGTAAATTTATCACGACTTTGGCTGCGATAAAGTACCTTTAATTCGGCGATAGCTCCTTGTGAATATGCCCCTTAGAGTATTTTACAACATATCTGTTACCTTTGTAGACCGGTTATCAATTGTATTATTATAGAAATTAGTAAGCAACAAATCAGACGTTCTTGAGATAGAGAAATGCAAAACTTGAAACTACTAGAGCATGCAACTATATTGGAGACAAGAATCACTAGACCCTCTTTGTGCCTGGCCACTACAGATGGACTAGCAGAGTGGCAATAGGGATGGTAACCATCAACATAGAATCCTCTGTGACCCATGTCTCTTGGCAACAAATGATATAATAGTTCTGAGGTTGACAATTTTGTTCGAATACCAGCTAAATTCCATGAAAGCAAGTTAAAACCATTACTGTGAGTAGTACAATACTTTTCAAATGGCAAGGATTGAACATTTTTAGGGGAAACTGCTAGTATCCTAGTCAGGGTGTCATCCTGTGGTGATTTTGGAGATACAAAAACATTTTCCATTTATAGTTATTCAACAGCCTGAATAGAATCAAGGGGAGCATATCTATTCGCTAGCTCAAGATTAAAGCCCGGTGGACGAATAAGCATGCCTGGATGATGTTTCACTGGGTAGCGCGAGGGCCCATGAAAAAAGGGGGGCAGCCAATAAAAATATCCTAATGAGTGGGCATGAATTCCTCCGGGTGATTTTGACAATTAATAAGCGTTGTAAAAGTTTATTGACCATGTTGGTCTTTTAAAGTTTATGGCCACACAAACCCCAGAAGATTGATTGGGTTCCTTACCCACCCAGCCTACCCTTCTGGCAGTAAGAATTTCTTTAGTTAGGTCACTGTGCCAACTTGTGTTTTTCCCTAACTTATGAGCACTTCATGGATGAGGTCCGTGCCTTCTTTCTTTTGTGGGTGAAGATTAATGGGGGTGACTGATTCAAGAACTATGACATAAGGAGTGCAATCTGGAGGAAGTTGTAAGTGAACGTCATCAATCGTTTGCGTCACGTTTTGAACATTGTTGACTGGTCGGTCAGCTACAGGGTTTAACCTTTCCGCTCATGTTACAGAGGTAATTGTATGAATAGGTAAGGCGGGGTAGGAAGTTCGCAAGGGTTACTGATATGAGTCATTGAAACAGCAGATGATGGGTGGTTTTCCATTTTCGAGTCACTTAGAGTACAAAGGTTAAACTGCTGAAAATGCAATAAAATGGTAATTTTGTCCTGTAGCGAACTCAGAATTCTCTGGACCTCCTTATGAACATTTTAGAGTTTTATGTCAACTAATGCAAGAATAATTTTGCTGTACTCTGACAATACAAAGTTATTTCTGGCAGACAAATCAGCCACCTCTGTTTGTGTCACCACAGAGCAGCATTTATGTGAAGAGATATGTGAAGAATTGCTGGGCAGTACTTTGACATGATTTGGAGGCAGGTCTTCTTTCCTTTTAGTTTTAGGAGGTGGCGTGTTTGCTGCTGATCGCCAACTGCCCATAGGATTAGTCAATGGGCTGGGTAATATGATGTCAGTATGTGGGGCTGTATTTAGACTACTTATTACAGTATGGTCCCTGCTGGCCCTGTCGCATGAGATCCACTCTTGACCACTTGCCAAAGTGCCACTAGATACTGCACTTGGGTCAGTTGGTGGGAAAATAACCGGAGACCAGGTTTGTTTATGAAAAGTGGTTGGAGGATTCAAAGAGAGCCAATGGACAACATCTATTCTCTCCGCTGCAAGCCCGATCTTGGATATAATAGCCCCCATTACCATGGTCAAGTAATTTGTAATTGAAGTTGATACAGAAGGGGCTAAGGGCCAGATGTACAAAGCCATTTAGCATTTCTTAATGGACCGAATCGCTATTATAGTCCGTTAAGAAATGCTAAATATCCTGTTGGTATGTACAAAGGCCTAAAGACAGTCGTAAAATGCGATTTCTACCCAGTAGACATCGCATTTTGCGATTCCCTAAATAGGATATTGCAAATAGGGTTTTCCTATTTGTGATTTCCTAAGCACATGTACAAAGCATTTCCTAAATGTGAAATGGGCATTTAGGAAATGCTATTACCATTGACTCCAAGTTGATGGTAACCATGTGCAATTATTAAAAAATCAACAAAAATGCATTTTTCAAGTGTCATAGAGCACCCATTTCGCCTGAGGCCAATTGAGCGCTCTACACGAGCACCATTTTTATTTCCGCTTTGATTTAAGGGGGCTTAGGCCCATAGGTAGGAATGCTTTTGCTTCCCAAAATTGTGATTTCCTATTAGAAAATTGCAAAATAGGAAATAGAAAGCCATTCGTACCTTTGGGCCAAAGGCCCATAGGAACCAATGGGTTGGCATTTCCAAAATAGCGATTTCCTAAATGCGATTCCGACTCTGTAGAAATCGCTATCAGGAAATCACTATTTTTGTACATTCCATTTTTCATTTCCTAAATAGCAATTTCTTAGTATTCGCTATTTAGGGAATGCAAACTGGAAGTTTCATACATCTGGCCCTAAGTCTTTCACCCCCTTTGATGTGTTTGCCTTCCTCAAAAGAGCCCAGAACACCCTAGTATGATTACTCTTTATGAAACCTATTACCTCGTTAAGAATTGACGTCACGGAGTGTCTCCATACACTATCTGTACTGTGACCAGAATGAATATTAAAAGATGAAGTACTAGCTGATAGTGCTTTAAAGCATGAATTGAAATATGCAAAATATGTGAACCATATGGTATCAGTCGGTATCGGCCACTTACCTCCTCCCCTGGTGCTTGGTAACAGCTGCTGCCACCACCCACAGGCAAGGGAATGCTCTTCCAAAAGGACTTCAAGAACACTTTTTTCTCATTGGGGAGAAGCCTTAGGAGTCTGTTAGCTAGCTCCAACCCCCGCTGTGAAGCATATCTGCCCAACTGACACAACCCCCCCCCCCCTGCTGCCCATACTCTTTCGGCTACCCAAGGGAGTCAGACACAGTGGTGGTGATGGGCCACAGGGGCTCCAGAGGCCGCGGGTGCTGTGGGGACTAGAAGTGTTTTCAGTGCCAGGCCAGGGGGAAGAGCTCGATGAGGCAGTAGACTTTCCCTCCCCGCCAAGCAGTGACAGAGGCAGAAAGGCAAATGGTGCTCCTCTACAGCCTCCTTCTGCAGCGGCAGCCTTCTTTCCGCATCCTTTAGCTTCTCCTTCTCGAACCTGTGTGCTCGGCGATCAAACGCCCAGCCTGGCCTGTGGGCGGGCACGTGCAAGGCTACGGGCAGGAGAATCCAAGTAAGCAAAAAATATACTCATAAAAATTTTTAATTAACCTTACAACAAAATTTGATTTGTAAAATTTTTGACAAATTTTGATACATGTGTAAATATTAAAATTATTTTAAACAAAATATACAAACTACTTAAATTACTTTCTTCACAAACCCTACAAACTGCTCCCAAAATATTATCATGCAAAAGAAAGTACATTAAATACACTAACATATTTAAAAAAACAAATAAATGAAATCCAAAAACACAAAAAACAAACATAATATACAAAAAAATGATAATGTACAACTATATTCTAGAACTCAATAACGCTGACAAGAATATTAATAGTAAAGTTAAAAAAATATACATAACTGAGATATAATGACCCACAATATCCTTGACATCACTGTATTTATTTCAGCTATACAATATACAATACCTAACATATTTTTGCAAAAACGGTAAAGTTCAAGTTTCAGTTAGGAAACTTAAATAAGAATGGAAGATTCAACGTGGCAATGTGGAATGGGTGCTTCTTCTCAAGCTTGATTGTTTTGCAGGCAAAGTTTAGTTTGAGGCTAACTCAGGGAGCATGCTGAGTAGGACCAAAGGTTATCTCCAAATGATGACTGTGTGGCTAGAGCATAACATTGAGGTCCCACATTAAGTTTATGTGCACATGTAATACTGCCCTTGCAACAAGAAACAATAACATTGCATCATTTGTATGCATATCTGGACAAATACAATATGGTACTGTGTGGACTACAGATAGCCCAGCTCATTAACACAGAGGGTCGATTACAACACTGTGTTTGTGAACTTTGTTGTCTGCAGCTCATGCACTGAGTTATAGATTTTTCGAGTTAATGTATCAGTAGAAGACCATATAACTTTGTGCAAAATAGTTGCATTGACCCATACTGCATCTGCAAAGTGCTGATAATAGGATCATGATACAACCCATAGTGTGGTATTATTGGTGATATCAACTGGACCATGGACTTTGCAGTGGGAGCTGCAGATGGAAACACTGCTCATCACAGCACTGTTTGATTTCCAATCTTGTTGTTTCCTTCTCCACCGCTTGAAGCCAGGAGGCACAAACATAGAGATAGGGCCAGCAAAGGGGGTAAGCACAGGGTTACATTAGCGACCCCTAAATGGTGTCTATAAACTGTGTGAGCGATAAAATGTTTGATTGCCTCCTTCTATAACAATAGTCCTAAAAACTCACTGATGAATGGCTATAAGGGTATCGATGAAGTACCAAAGAATATTAAACAAAATCGAGGAGGTTTAATAAGTGTAAAGTATATACATCCATTGACATCATATAGAATAATGGAGATGCACCAATTAATTAATAGTAAGCTATGCTAATGCCAACCAACCTGATGGGGATCTCTGCCGACAGTAACCGATCAGGTGCAACGGATGTCCTTTTGACTGAGCAGAAGGCTGTGTGGGCCACCATGTTGGTGAGACCTGCCCAGAATTCAATTTTTTATTTCTAAAATAAAATTCAAAGCAGTTATTTGTTTTTGAAAAAAGTACAATGACCCTGGTCTGCAGAGAGTTTCCCCAGTCCCACCAAACTCTTTTTAATTGCCTACTTTATTGCCATTGTGAATTGTAATATAATACAGTAAATAAGACGGCATGATATACATATTATATCACTAAATCTGTAAATGGCAAGAACATAGTTATGGGTTCAGCATGGATAATGGGCCCAATGAAACCTGTGTTACACATCAGAGGAGCTGGCTGCCACTCAGAATCTATCTGCCACATATACGATTACACTTGTGTGGGTATCCTTGTAGCTCTTAAATATGCTTCTCTAATATCCAGCAGCAGTCTAACCAGCCTTCCATCTAGACTGGGGCAGGGCAGTCGGGGGACACAACGACTCTACCTAATCCATTTTTGAGACCAACAACCCTATTCCCATAAAACATTTCATGTATCTATTGACATCTGAGTCATCTGGGATATTTAACAAGGGAATTAAGGGTTAACAGTTCAATATTGAGTAGAACTCTCTGGCCACCCAACTACAGTCTCCCCACAGAATAGAACATTCCCATCTCAGACAGGCAGGTGAGGACTACCTTCCCATCTGCCACAGCTCTTCCCCGGTGTAATAAACATGATGTACATATTTAAACTGAGTAAGCCACTAGCATGCATGCCAATATTGTTACTTCTCTTCCGCCCATCAGAGCTGTTTGCCAGTCCGTGTCATCAGATGGATCTAGGTCTGCCTTCCAGCTCACCTTAAGGACCGAAAATGTATCTGAACTGTGAATATCTAGAGTTTAATTTATCCGTGAGATCATCTCGTCAGTGGGGTGGGGGAGGGGCATGGTACTTTTCACCAGTATAGGGCTAAATTCAGTCAGGTACACTGCCAATGTATGTCTAAGCTGTAACTATCTAAATAATGGAGATCTGAGTAGTGCAAATCCCATTTAAATTGCTGTGAATGTTTTACAGACAATCCCTGTGCCCATATCACTCAGTGTCAGGACCCCTGCTGTGCCCCATCCTGAGACTCTCTCTAGGTCCACCACCAGTGGCATGATCGGTGCCAACCACAATGGGGTTTGTTGCATCAGCTTTCCCTGCCAACTCATGAATTTCATTGCATCTTTGATTGACCCAGTGGCTGTTTTCCCCATTGGCTAGCATCCCCCATAAACAAAGTGTAGTGGTCAGTGTGTCCTAATGCCCACCTCTGACTAGTGTAAGCTTGTAAGCTTGACTAAATCTGGGATTATGGATCCATTTATCAACCACTACCAATTGCACTCACTGGTAATAGAACAAAATGTTTGCCAAGCCCTCGATTGCAGATTTACAATACTTACCTCAAGAGAGGACCACAGCCATCATGTGTAAAAATAATCTTGTATGTATATTCTGTAGAAGTATAAGGTATTCCGAGGAGCTTGATCATAAATGTTGCATGTGTCTTTTAATGTATTTTGCCGGGGGGGAAATGTTACCGTCCCTGTACTGAACTGAGTCCTCTGACACAAACATACACAGATATTAATTCCTGTTTTTAACACATTCAACAATGATTGTACGATCCATTCACTCCAACTTGTACTTTTTCCAGTTGACATGAAGCCTGGCGCTGTCCAGAGCCTCGATCTGACACGATTCTTTAAATACACAATGAGGTTGTCCGCATAAAGCGTGACTTTGTGTGTCGCCTGAGGAGGCAAGTCAAGGCCCTCTATTTCTGGGCCTGATATAAGCAATACAGCCAGTGACCCGACAGCAATGGCAAACAGTAAAGGCAAAAGGGGACAGCCATGGCGGGTGCCCCATGCAATAAAAAGTGTGGAGAAAGAACCCCATTGGCCAACACTTGTACCATTCACTTGGTTTGTAGCATACAAGTGAATGGCAATAATCTGGCCACTAGTGGCAGGCAGACAAATACAGCAAATGCTTAATTGCAGTTGAGCCTGTCAAAAGCCTTCTCAAAGTCAATTTGCAGGATCGCCAGTCACTTCCTGGGCTCCCTGCCATTGCAAGTGCATTATTTAATGGCTGTATATTGTATCCAATCAATCAATGTGGCATGAAGCCACTTTGATCCTTCTGTATCAAGTCCTCAATCATTGTCAACAGGTGGGCAGCAAGGACCTTGGTTAGCACCTTGATGTCGATGTAAAGCAAAGATATTGGCCTGTATGACTCACATCTGTCTGATGATAATAAATGCCCCCCACAGATCGTGGAGTGGAAGGCCCTGTTCGATAAAGAGCCTAAATAATTCTAACAGATGGTGGTCCAGCATGAATGTAGTGAATTTCCAGAATTGGACTTGCTGACTATTTGGACCCAGTACCTTTCCAGACTGCAGTTGTCCATTGGGCACTGGGATCTCCTCCACTGTAATCTCTCTATGAAGTAGCCGTGGCCCGTGCAGGTAAGAGCGGTGGGGCCGGTTGGGGGGGATTTTGACATACGACGACAAGGAAAAATGAATTATTTATTTAATTTTCCCTTGTGGTCATCGGTCGAATTCCACACCCCACCCTGCCCCACCGCCCTACTGCTCTTACCTGCACGGGCCGCAGCAGCTATGAAGTGTATTCCTATCTGTCCCGGATATCGTGATATCGGCTGTACCAGTAATTCTGCTATATATCTGTGTTTGCTAAAATCTTAATGACCCCCTATGAATGATGCTGCATATGAATGACACATGACATTTTTATCAACCAGCTCTACCAGCACACACTCTGATATGTTGTGCGAGCAGCCATTCCCAGAACTTCTGTGGGATTGGCATTTTCAGGGTAAAAGAAAAAAAATGGAATGTGCCAGTGAACCAAGAAGATGCTCTGGTAGAATCAAACAGTGCGAGGTTGACAGGAGTTGAATTCTGCAGCTTGAGGATGGAGGGTGTTTGTAGGAAGTGGGAGGAATGGTACTAAGATTAATGCATTTCATTTACATATATTTATGTATCCGAAAAGCATGATTTACAGTCACATTTACATATTTATATTATACATGCAGCTGCTACTTACAGCTATAAATTTAAATGTTAAAACACACACTGTCAGATGCCATTAGACCACTAACAACCTGAACGAAATTTATGGCGCTACAGTATATAATGACGCCTTTTCCAAAGGGCTTTGAAAATATGTTTCTTCTATGAAAGCAATACTGTATTTATAAAAAAAAGAGCCATTAAACCATATTCACATAAACTTGGCAAACCACATCCTTTAGAATATGATTCACCGATAACTCTGAAGTGAGCCTGCATGCATCTACGTACCTTGTGGACATATATATTGTCAAGATACATATATGTGGAGTCATATATAGCAAAAACTTTACTTAGTCATAGAAAATGACCTTTACAATATTTTTGATCTCGATATTTTTGGTACAATATTCTGTCCCATGATATTTGTGTTTCCGATATTTTTTCCAAACACCAGCAGTACCATCAGTACATGAACAGGGCATTTCATTAATGGAGAAAGAAAGAAAAAACTAAATTTCTATTTTGTTTTGCCAGTTCGAATGAGAACCAGGCAGTCAACTTAGAGAATAATTTTCTTGTGGGAATGACAAGGGGGAGAATTCGGTTAAGGGTCAAGCGTACTCCAAATCCTAGTCCCTTTTTACATAGATACCCTAACCATAGAGTGAAGACAGTCCCGAAAAAATGTAAAGGTCAGTTTTAATGGGGTCAAAATGGAGACAAAATCACCCAAGGTAAAGGTCCCTCTCTATGGAACAAATCTATTGCCATATTGAAATATCAAGAACCCTTTGATGTGATTACTTTTGAGCAAACCTTTGGCTCATATGCAACTTGCATTACGGACATTCCCACCTAACAGAGTAAGAACTTCTTCATCTAAAAGGTACCTCACTAGTCACCCACAATCAATGGCCATAAAATCGATTCCAGCATGCAGGGCAAGATCAGATTTTTGGATCGTCAACTTAATAACTGCTTCATAGGACTTTTCCTGCAGTGTTTTCAAGTATCAAACCTGACATTAGAGCAGTCTACGACAAAACAGGACTACATTACACATTTTTCCAGGCACAGGGAGAGTAAGTGATTTGACACAATCACCGGATTTTGAACCAGTTCCAGTATTCAAACCTGGTTCCCCATGTTCCATTGTCAAGAGTTCTGGTCCAGTGGTCTTTAAACTTTTGACATATGTGACCCGAAGTGAATCACTGCTGGAACACGGGGACGCCTGCCTGAGCATCTTTTATGATTGCAACACAAAACAATACACAGAAACAGGTATGTATCAACAATTAAACAAATAATAAAATATTTTATTTAATTGGCATACAAAAAATACACAAAAACTGAAATGTTGAATTTTAATGGGAAGGTTGAAACTTCAAAATTAGTTTTTATTTCTAAAAGGGAAAGCAACATGCTAGACTCAAGCACATCACTTTGTCTTTTTTTCTTCTAATGTATGCTCTCTTTTGGAGCATTTCTACTTCAATTTGGGCCCCTAATCATCCTTACTAGTTTCTGTTTGCTGTACTTGGACTGTTCCTACGAATCCAGCTAAGGATACCAGCTTAATATTTAGCCTTCAGTCTCATATTTCTTCATATTTACACAACGTTTTAAAATGTTCAATTTTACACTTTGTTTTTCATGTATGAATACTTTATTAATCTGCTAACACTATTTACGTTTTGTGGACCCCTGGAGGTACAAGGACCATATCGTCCTGGCCCCTTGATATACCGCCATAAAAAAACTGTTGTCCAGAGATTTTCATTTTTGATTTGTGTTTTTGTATCATTAGAGAAGTAATTTAACTTGGGTAGAAATTGCCAATCCAGGCCGAATTTTTCTGGATGACATTTTTAAAAATGGCAGTTATGTTGCAGTGATGATGCAATTTTTCAGGAACCATGAGACCTATATGCTTCATTTTGGTGTCAAAACGTAGGTTTTGGGGGTCAAGTAGTCTGATAGAGACAGAAAATAACTCCTCAGAGCAACCCTTTCACCATTTTCTAAAATAGCAGCTCTATAATGATGTGTTTTAGCCATCATATTGGTAATTTATTTTAATATTGTTTTTGTTTCAGGTTTTCTGTTGATTCAAATTTGTAAACATGAGCTAGAAACAGGTAATAGCAGAGGATCTTTACCTCTTGACAGAATGTTGCTAACTACAACATCTGGAGGACTCCTTCCACAAAGAAAAATGTGTCATATGCCAAACTAATTCGAAAGAAAAGTTAACATCAACAGAGGCTGTACAGAAGAGGGTTCGAGATGCTGCAGAAATACAGCAAGACGAAGTTCACAAAAGATTGAAACTGATGGGTGAAGAGGATCAAATATTTTATCATTGTAACAACAAGTGCTACAAGTTGTACACAATGGAAAAAAGCCTGGAAAAAAATAATTTAAAAAAACGCAGAAACCTGTGAATCACAACAAGAATCCGAGTCTTCTGAGAAAGCGACGACAACCAAACCCAATGCCCATCCACTTAGAAGATCGATGGCTACCCCTCGTCCACCTCCAACAAGTGATCAGAAAGCAGAGGATCTTCAATGTGTTATCTGTGGTTTAGTCAAAACAAGGGCCAAAGGGACTGATGAAAGAACAATGAACAGAGTATGTGAGTCTCAAAGGGCAAACATGTTTTTATCTGCAGCTACTTTCTTCCAAGATTAAGTTTTCAGCCGAGTAGCTTATCTAAACAGTGAGGTGAATGTATTTGCAGCTGATTTGTTTGCCAACCCGAGCTGCATGCATGCATACATTAGAAAATATGAGTGTACAATGAGCTCCCAGCAGCAACGTAACAGCCCGCCTTCAGTTACGTTTGCACCCTTTGAAAAAGCAAATTAAGTTTTAAAGCCACTCTTGAGTGCTGACTACGGGTTCACACTCAGTGAGATTAGAGAAAAACATTGATGAAACTGTATTGATCCATAATAATTAAATTAGGATTTTTCTGGTGAGAATGTACAATGACAGAATTAGTTTTTGTCAGTCTAACAAAACAAATGAGCCACTTATGGTGTTTATAGCTGATTTGACTCCTGAAGTTCTTGCTGCCAAAATAAGATCACAAGATGCAGTAAAATGAGCAGGAACCATTTTAAGAAATGTCCTGAAACATTCAGATTTTTGACTTAATGGCAAGTTTTGTGATGCCCCAGAGCTCTGATTATCATGGGAGTCAACAAGAATGCCCGATGTTGTCTTAACATTTTTTTACATCATTGTTTAATATCGGCAAAGCAAAACTGTTACAAACTAAAGTTCTTGAGTTCGTAATAGAAGCTGACAACATTGATGATGGCTTTGAAGATATAGGTGAAGAAGTGGAAGACAATCCCATGAACTGACAGGCTTATGATGTGCAAATGTACTGTCTTTTATAAATCATGTTTTATGAATTTCATCACAGCAAAAAGAAATCTCTGTTACACATGAAGGCTGCCCATGCAATCTATGACAGGTGCAAAAGTAGAGAGCTAATTACTTCAATGAATAGGACTGGTGTATCAATAAGTTATAATGACATAGTGCTGAGCAAGAACTTGGTAGCAGCTCATAATGTAAAAAAACTCTTGTGAATCCGACAGCACACCACCTCCAAGTCACTTTGCCAGGAAAGGATTTGCAATTGCTGTTCTTGATAATTTAGATTTTAAAGACAGCATCCAGCACACCTGATATTGCCCTGGTGCTTTTTCAAGATTGTAACAATGAAGTAGCTGCTGGAAAACAAGCTGTGTCAGCTGTAGGAATAAACAAATGAAGCTGCAAACTTATAACCCAACTGCCCTGCCTACGTATGCAAAATCACTACAAGTCACCAACACGTCCCAGTCCACCAGAAAGTTTCAAAGTGGCTGAGGTCATGGATCTTCTTCTACCTGATGCTGCGGTCCGCAAAGCTGATTTAACTGAATTTATCATGTTGCTTATTTGGTGCGGACTAAAGGATGAAGAAAAGCCAGTTCCTCTGTGGGCTGGAATTCATGCTCTGATCTCCCAGAATACTGTCCCACTGAAGATGGTTGGTTTTTTACCATTAATACCATCTCTATTCACAAACTATGCAACATTATACACAGCTTTAAAAAAATCCAAAATGTGCGTGTTCAGCTTGAAGACCAGCCTATCTTGCCAATTTTCTGCAGTGTAGCTGACATTTTTATCAGCAATCCATGATGATCTTTATCCGATGATGGGCGTTTTCCACATGACAAAAGTTGTGTTGCGATGTGCAGGAAGTTATCTCAGTGGATGTGGCATAGATGATGCACTTTTTGAGGCTGAAATCTTTGGAAGCAAAACTGTCCAGTCAGTATTGAGCAGAACTCATTATGTTAGTTCGTTACAAGGTATGCTTATCATATCTGAAGCTGTAGAAACATTGTATTGGAATGCTTTCTGGAACAGAAATGACAAATTAGGTTTTGCATATCTTATCCCAAAAGTGAACAAGACACAGGGTGCACTTCATTCAAAAGACATAATGCAAAGCCAGGCAATGTTCAATACACTCTGTTCAAAATCAGAAAACCTGAAAACTAAGTTCATAGAGTTTGTCAAAGAATGTGATGAAAAATCAGAACTTTGCAAGTACTGGGGAAATATTTTACACATGATAGCTCTAGTGGAAAACTTGGTACCTGCTGATCGGGAAGGTGATTGGGAGCTGCACATGAAGACTGTGGAGTCACTGATTTCTGTGTTTCGCGAATTTTTTTGCATAAACTACCTAAGATATAGGTCCTGGTATTTGGAAAGAGTGGAGAAGCTAGTGGCGGAAAAACCATACCGCTACAGAAAATGTATCCAAAGACATTTTGTGGTGAAAGACAGAGAAGGAAAGTTTAATGCTTTGGCTCCAGGTATGAAACTGGAACAGACAATCCAGAGATCACAGAAAAGCTCCAAGGGAATTGTTGGTCAGACATGTAAAAGTGAACATGTTGCTCAATGGCAGCTAGTTTACCACGAAGTCCTTTATATTTGCAATGTTTTCAGAGAGATTGCAAATTCATAATTGATGGCCCGTCGTGAAACTGTTCCTCACCACGAACTTGTGCGGAAGAGAGGTGAACGTTTTAATAAACATGTTGACAGCCTTCTTCATTTCATGCAGCAGCAAGGAAACCTCTTTGAAATGGCTGCGCTGGTGTGACTACACAACTTTTTTTTTTTATAAACTTTGAGTTTTCGGCCATCTGAGATAGCAGAGATAAACAAGTGGCATATATACAGTACATTGCAGGATGGTGTACATAGTCTATGCAAAGTAAAAACACGCAGGCAGTATACCACAGTAAATAGGAAGAATGTCCACAAGTACAAATCAATGGCAGATTATGTGAATTGAACTAACCATTTTCACCATACCAGTCCATGCTTCTGGGGACAACCACGGGCTTCAAAAACCACACTTTTCTGCTGCGCACACCAATCCATGCCCCTTTTCCTTCCCGCCAAGGTAAGGGAAATAGGGGACATCCACCCCACAGCGATGTCTCGCTCTGCCACCAGGAGAGCCGTGCCCAGGAACGCCTTATCAGCCCCTGTGCCTCCAGACCCCTCGAACACCCCAAGGAGAATCAATAAGGGGGAAAGGGGAACTTCCCATTTTAGAACATCGGACAGATATCGGGTCACCTTCGTCCAGTACCAGTGCATCACTGCACAAGTCCACACCATATGATAAAAATTGGCTGGATCAACTCCCCATCGAGGACAGGCTGAGGTGGGAAGTAGGCCTGATCGGTGTAAGCGGGCAGGGGAGAGATATGCAAAGTAGAGATAATAGGTTTGGATAAGTCATAGGGCCTGATTACGATGTCGGACGGACCAGAGTCCATCCGACATCGTTCTGGAAGTGGGACCGACCGACCTCCTATCGGCGGTCCCAAACCAGCAATTAGGATCCGATCGAACACTGTTCGGTCACAATCCTATTCTTTACAATGGGAGCATGCATTCCGAATGGAATGCATGCTCTCATTGCAAAGAGCAGAGGTGCAGTTCATCCCTGCACCCCGTGGCAGGCACCTCAAGGTGCCTGCCACTGGGTACATGGATCAACAGGGGGGCAACCATAGGTGCCCCCTAGGCCACCATCCAGAGGTCTTGCACCCATGGGGGCCCTGCTGGGGGCCCCCCAAAGAGGGATTCGCACAGTGTTTCTGTTTCGGAAAGGCCGGCACAGAAAGGCTGTGGCAATCAGCCATTGTAATCCCTCGGGTGGAAAGACCCACCCTTGGGATTACTGAAAGCATTCCGACTGGCAGACGGGCTCTCTAAGCCCGTCGGAAGCCAGTCAGAATGTCCAGTTGCATTCCTTTCCAACCAACTCCATCCTAATGGGTCGGTCGGAATGGAAGCCAACCGCCTGATTAGGATGCGGTCGGAACGGCTCCAACTGACGGTCTGAGCCGTTTCCGTCCGCATCCTAATCAGGCCCTTAGTCGGGTAGAGGTAGTACGTTCACAAGGAGCCAACAAGGCATTCTGCTAATCCGCATAAACCACAGGGCTCATCCAGCTTTCCCAACGGGTTTGAAGGTGATCCAATGAGCAAGGGGAATTAATAATGAGCAAGGGTAAATCCGGGAGATTCCTCCACGGCCCATATTTCCCATGAGCAACTTAGCTTTCAAAGGGTTGAACTCCGGGAGAGTGTCGGTTGACGAGGAGTGAATGTGAAGAGCATGTCTGAGTTGGAAGTATTTATAAAATTGGGTATGGGTTAGGCTATATGTCTGCTGACAATCTTGGAAGGAGCAGATATGTGTCCCCGAACATACATCTCCTAATCGCGTGATACAAATAAGATTCCAGGAACGGAAACCGCCAAGTATAGCCACCTCTCTCAACGAAGTGCCATGCCAAAGCTGGGTCTGCTGCGTAGGCCTATTGTCCCACCGTACGTGTCGAAGTGCAGTTCTCCATGCTATGAACACCATTTGAGCTACCAGGGGCATAGAGAGAGAGAATGGGGATCCATAGAGCATGGCCTGTAGATGGGGGAAACCCAGCAATAAAAGTTCCAGGTGATAGGCGGGGTCAGACCATCCCCCATTAAACCAATCATGAAGAACAAGAAGGTGAGAGGACAGATAGTAAAGATAGAGATTGGTCATCCCCAGGCCACCATCATGGGGCCCCGTTGACAATTCGGGCAGGCCCCACGTGGCCTTTAACCCCACCAAAGAAATGTTTTCACGGCACCGTCCAGGTCGTGAAACCATGTCTGGGGCAAGTGGAGTGGCAAGTTCTGGAAAACATAGAAAAATCGTGTGAGGATCATCATCTTGTATAGGGCAATGCACCGCAAGACATTGAGGGGGAGAGCTCACTATCGGGTGAGGTCTGACTTAGATTTCCGAACTAGGGGCTGAAGATTAGGGGTCCAGGTGAGTTCTGGATGTAAAGCGACCCATATGCCCAGATACTTAAAACAGAGCCGACGGAGTGGAATATTCGTCTGCCAGTCAAAGCAATCTCTAGGCGGTGCCAGGGGGACCAGTATCGATTTACAGGGGTTCATCCTATGACCAGAGGCCCTTTCGAAGTCCTCAAGCAACTGAAGACATTCGGGCCCACTCACAGCCGGGTTCACAAGATACATCAATACATCGTTGACATATAGGGCAATGCGCCCTCGTGTCCAGTGCTCCAGACCCATCCAGTGTATACATGATCCATACAGATAAGTTGGGCCAAGGGTTCTATCGCTAGAGTGAAAAGGATAGAGGACTGGGTGCAGCCCTGACTTGTCCCCCGCTCTATATTAAATGCATCAGAGAGGACCCCATTGACTCAAACCTGAGTGGTTGGGTTTGAATAGAAGACCTGAACCCGGCCCCGGAATGGCTTTCCAAAACCAGCACGAGTCAGCACCAATTGGAGGTAGCCCCAGTCCACCATGTCGAAAGGCTTCTCAAAATCAATAAGAATCAATGCTAGGTCTTGAGGCAATCAATGACGGTGGGCCAGAGCCACGTGGAGCTGATGTATACAGTGTCTTGTGCTACGGGATGGCATGAAGCCACATTGGTCCGGCTGCGCCAACCCAGGTAGGACCAGTTTGAGCGTATTGACAAGTATCACTGCAAAGATTTTAACCTCACCATTGAGGAGTGATATCGGACGATAATTCGTGCAGGACGTAGAGGAAGGCTGCGTCTTGTGTATTATTACTATGCTGGCTGAATCTAACTCCAATGGCAAGGAACCCACGCGGCAGGCCTCCTTGTAGAGCGACAAAAGATGAGGGATAAGAGTATCACAAAAAGTAGCATATTATTCCATAGGGAAACCGTCAGGGCCCGGAGTCTTACTGGGCGCCAAGCCTGACAATGCTTCTCCAACCTCTTCCACCATAAAAGGTTCATCTAGCAGACGCGACTCAGAGGGTGATAGCCTAGGGAGAGGAA
Organism: Calotriton arnoldi; assembly: GCA_963921515.1. Classification (NCBI taxonomy): domain Eukaryota; kingdom Metazoa; phylum Chordata; class Amphibia; order Caudata; family Salamandridae; genus Calotriton; species Calotriton arnoldi. The sequence goes on from CAWUFW010020382.1 coordinate 122,938, forward strand.
CCGAGTCAAGAAAGGAATTGGATACAGCTGCATCCCTGTCTGTTGGCTTGGAGTACAATGCTTGATAATATTGAGCAAATGTTTGAGCTATCTTGGGGAGGGATTGCAGAGAGCCACCAGAGTCATCCCAAATTTCAGGAACAATCCTATTGGCTTGTGGAGGGGAGACCAACCAGTAAAGTAGTTTCCTGTTCTTGTCTTCCCAGCCGTAAATCCTGGCTGTCGTGGCCCACCACAGGTATTTGGCTGCTTCAAGGGAGTGCAGACAAATATCTTCACGGATAAGACCTAATTGGCGAGAAATAGTAGCCTGCGGATTGGACTGCAATTGTTGCTCCAGGTGAAGGGCACCCGCTTCTAGCTGGGTGATAAAAGCAGAGCGGTCGCGCTCCTGGGCTCTAACATAACTCTTAGCAAAGCCCCGAAGCGTCGCCTTACTGGCGGCCCAAAAGGTTCCCACCCGTGTGACTGATCCCTCATTATTTTGGAAATTAGCGCGGAGTTCAGACCCGAGTGAGTGGACAAACTTCCTGTCTTGTAGATACCAGGCGCTGAGATGCCGCATAGAGTGTGACCCCGGCAGTGGGTGCCAAAGAGAGAAGTGTAAAGGGGAATGGTCCGAGATTCCGTGGGGCAGAGTCTGGATCGGAGTCAATGGTTGGCAACCAAGGGCGGGTATAAAAATGAGGTCTATTCGAGAGTGGGCGTGGTGAGCCACCGATGTGTGCATAAATTTCCGAAGGGAGGGGTGCCAAGATCTCCAAGCATCACAGAGACCTGGAGCAGTGGTCCAGTCAGCGAGGCAGCAAGCGCTGACATGTCGAGAGGCAGTAGGAGGTCCAGTACTATCTATACCGAGGTGAGGCACAGCATTGAAATCTTATTGTAAGCCCCAGTGGGAGACATGAGAGATGGGGTGAAAGGTATCTGTGATAGGCAGGCAAGGAGGCAGGCAGCACAAAGACACAAACTAATATGACCACGCGCCCTTCCAATGTGCCATCTATGGCAAGAAAACGTCCCTGTGGATCACGTGTCACATGAGAGACTACAAGGGGAAAGGAACGGCATAGAATTATAGCAACCCCCTAGCTCCACGGTAGTAACCTGCGTGAAAAACTCTGTCATAACCCTTGCGGGCCAGGAAGGGACAATGTTCCACTAGGAGATGGCTCACCTTTAGCAGTAGGACCTCAGGGAGGTAAAGATGGGCAAAGGTAAAAATTGCTGCTCGCTTCACTCGATCTAAAAGACCGTTAACATTCCAGAACAAAACCAGAAAAGTCATGTGCATGGGGGATGAAAGGTATTGTAAGGAATGAGTAGTGGACAACATAGGAGCCGGGCCCACAGGGCCCAATGGAGCGAAGAAGACTGTTCTAGTGGAACATGATGAGTGATCACTACTGCAAGACCATGTACATAAGTAAGGGAAAAGTTTGTACCAGAGCCTAAAAGGTAAGGAAGAAGGTAAACAACTACATTGTTCAACATTTTGCAGAAAAAACTCACCCCCCAACTCCTGCTCCTCCCCACACTTCTACCCTAGAAGCATCTGTCTACCTGTAAAAATGATACAATTGAAAAAAACATAAACACAACGTCATAATCACTGCAAGGGGGAACCCCAGCACGGTAGGAGAAAGCATGAAGAGAGCAGCCACCATCCTGCAGCAGAGAAAAAGAAAAAGAAGGGGGGAACCTTTGACAACAGAACGGATCTTAAAGGCGAGTATAGATAGGTAAGCAAGTAACAGCTAAAAAGCAGAGAGGGCAAAGTTGAAATCAGTAGTGCGTGTAGCCAGAGCAGGTGGAGACAGCAGCAGCCAGACAGCGGCCACAGAGATACATCAAAGCTATGTAGTTATTCAAGTAAACTTGGCCGGCTAGCAGACAGGACAAAATATAAATCAAGAGTGTGTGCAGTCAATTGAGTTCAAGGCCAGTTGAATTACAGGGCTGACAAACAGATTTGAGTCAGTGTAGAAAGTAATGAAACATGCAAACTCAATCTAATCAGAGGACTGCGGGAGAGATCAAAGTCTAGGAGCAGAACAGCCGGAACAATGGACGGAAAAGCCAGACGCTTGTCAGGCCTCAGACCCCCATCAACCACAGAAGCGGGGCTCAAGACAGGCCCAGACGATTGCATTGGTTGCACCCATGGGGAGCCTGAAGGTGAGGCAGATCGAGCAGTCCTGTTCCCCCTCCAGGACCGAGTGCGCTGTCTGCGGGGCTTGGTTAGCGAATGTGAGTCTGAGGCAGAAGTTGTCTCATGTTGACATGTTGAGGAACGAGCGGACGAGTGCAGCAGGCTCCGGGTTGTCGAATAAATTTGACTTGTTAAGATGAATAACACGGAGTCTGGCTGGAAATAATAGTCGATATTGTAGCCCCATTGCTCGCAACCTCTGGTTAACCTCCAGGTAGGAATGCCTTCATTGTTGCACCTCACGTCTGTAGTCAGGGAAAAAGAGAACCTTAGTGTCTCCGCAGCAGAGGTCAGAACGCAGCCGGGCCTCTTGGAGGATCACATCCCTGTCCCTATAGTTTAAAATGCAAGCTATTATAGGTCTGGGTGGGGCACCAGGAGGAGGTCTGGGGCCAAGGCCCGGTGGGCTCTTTCGACAGGAAACCAAGAGGACAAACAGTCACTGGGCATCCAGGATTTAATCCAACATTCCATGAAGTGTGCCATCTGTTGAGGCCCGGCATACTCAGTATTTTCAGGAACTCCAATTACGTGAATGTTTTTAAGCATAGAGCGATTTTCTGCATCTTTAGCGCGTCTATGGAGCTCCGACGTGCGAGCGAGCAGCGTGGAAACATGAGACTTAAGAGTGGAGACTTCGTCCTAGACCGTGTATAGTCGTGATTCAGCCTCCGTGATTCAAGCAGTAGCATTACTGAGATCTTGACGTAGCAATACCATATCCATCCACACCTCACCGACCATTGCCTCCACCACAGCCTGTGATGTCTGGTTGGCCTGCAGAATGACAATAAGATCACTCGAAAGAGGGGCAGATTTATCAGAGTCTGAAAGGCCCAGAGGGCTGTTAGCGGGTCCTGTGGTGTATTGGTCCATCTGCATCTGCGTGGCAGTAGAACGGGTAGGGTTGTCTTTGCCCATAGCCGCTGATTGAAAGAAGCAATAAAGGGTAGACAATGCCCTCAACCCAGGTCCCCCACAACAGCGGGGCCTCTCTGGGTCACGCCGTACAAACGGTCCAGCCAGTCACAGACAGAGCTCCCGCTGCACAGCACAGCAGTCAGCAGTCAGGATCATTTTGCAGAGTATCAGGAGTCCTCAAAGTAATCGTGAGCGTGGGGGGAGCACAACAGGGTCATACCTCCAATGGATTCTCACAGCAGGTCATCAATAAAGGGGGGCACACAGCACACAGGTGCATGGGGTGTAGGATCCGGTTCACTGTGTAAGGAGAAGTGAGCGGGGGTGCCCCCAATAAGGAACATGCTTCCACCCACCACTGGCACAGTCTCAGGAGAGGACACAGCAGGGGAACTGGCACAAGACTCCTCCCACAGCTGCTCTAGCAGCACCACAACAGGTAGTAGCAGCAAGCCAACAGGGCTCCTGCCCCGGTCCAGAGAGAGCCACACCACCAGGTATTACTTATAAGCACCGCAGTAACTGGTCCGGGCCCGGGGCGCACCAGCCAATCCTGAAGGCAGGCAGGGAGACCGGGCCATGCTCCACTCCAGCCCCCAGTCTCCGGTCAGCCCGGCTGCCACTGTGTAGAGATCTCCCCGCGGGTCTCTCCCTTCAAGCGACTGCACCGACTGTGCAGCGCATGCAGCCTTTGCAGGGACACAGGTCAGCCTCCGCCATTGGTCCCACTCAACCGGCGCAGGTTTAATCCCCATGGGGTAACGTGACAAAGGAGTAAGCCCAGGGCTCCCCGTTCAGGAGCCCCGGCACTGTGTGTGTGTGTGTGTATATATATATATATATATATATATATATATATATATATATATATATATATATATATATATATATATATATATATATATATATATATATATATATATATATATATATATATATATCACTGAACAAAGATTAAAGTGATTCTATGGTTAGGTATGGAAAAAACTCTTTAGCTTATATTAAAAATAACCCAGCAGTTCACTGAACATAACGAAGTTTAAAGTGACATTATAATTAGGTATAGTACTAATATCTACTGGCGGTCGCCAGTAGATAGTTATAGTTAGGACCTATTTTCCATAGAAAAGCCGCAACATTCTATTTGAAATAACTCTTGCGTCGGTTGACGAATCTTCGCGAAATTTTCAAACTTTATGGCCCGCTCCGGTCCGCTCCTACCCTGAAAGTTTCGGGGTGATTCGTCAAGCGGGGGCCGAGAAAAAGGGGGTCCCAAAACATGTTTTCCCCATTCATTTTCCCATAGGAAACTTTAGCCACGGCTACAGCTCGAACTGCTGAACGGAATTACACAAAATTTGGCAAAGAGGTAGTTCTTGGTTCAGAAAGAACCCTTTTGTTAAATGGTGTAAATTGTTCAGTAGTTGCTGAGAAAATCAAAAGTAAAAACACATATATATCTGGGCGGAGCCTAACCACACATGTCATCGTGAGATCTGATTGGCTGTCAGCACTTCATCCTGGAATTGCTGGCAGCCATCTTGGGACCAATATAAATGATAGTACCCCATTGAAATGCATTGTAGTGAATCGAAGATTTTGAGGGTTACCAAAAGGAGAACTATAAAGGGTGATAACAGACTTTAGTTACATTAGAATTCATTTGTTGATGGGATGGTACCATACTAATTTCAGGAATTGTGGTGTGTTCTAAGGTGATTTTACCCTGTGAAAAACCTTCTGCTGGGATATCATGAATCATGTTTGAGAGAAAACTATTTTCACATGCTTGTCCCATATAGTTTTGGAAGGTGCTCCAGAAGCTAAAATGAGAGCATATTTTCTGTAAATTCACATTATCTTTCTCAGTCATGTGAGAATGAAGTCTGACATTCTCAGTAAAACATGTACATCCAACAATGGCAGAGACTGTCAGTTGATTCCTTTGTGTTCTACTGCAGCTTCCCAGAGTGTTCTAAAGAACAACTAGAGCGCTAACAGTCTTACTTATGACAAAAGTATGGCACACCTGAAGCCATCTTGATTGGAATAAACTGGTAACACTTAAAACATTTAATTTAAAAAGGAACAAAATGAGGGGGTTCATTTTGCCATAGAAATTATGGTTAGTGCTGTAGAAAGAAAAATTAGGACATGTTTTAAGTGAGATCTCAAATATCTTCCTGTTATATTTCAACAGGAGCAGCCTGTCAGTTGATGCCTTTGTGTTCTACTGCAGCTTCCCAGAGTGTTCTAAAGAACAACTAGAGTGCTAACAGCCTTACTTATTACAAAAGTATGGCACACCTGAAGCCATCTTGATTGGAATAAACTGGTAACACTTAAAACATTTAATTTAAAAAGGAACAAAATGAGGGGGTTCATTTTGCCATAGAAATTATGGTTAGTGCTGCAAAAAGAAAATTTAGGGCATGTTTTAAGTGAGATCTCAAATCCTCTTCTATTTCATTAGAAAATTCTGACATGCAGACTGAAACAATCACTTTCAATACCAGCAGTAGACTTCCAGTTAACTCCTTGGTGAGCAGTAGCTTTACTACAGTGATCTAATGAACAACTAGAGTGCTAACATTCTGAATTTATGGCAAATGTGTGACACATCTGAATGCCTTCTTGATGGAATCAAAGTAAAAACTGAAAGCATTTCCTACTGAGGAGACTGTAGTAAATGAGGAAATTAGGAAACTTCATAACAAATAAGTCTCCCAAGATGGCCACCAGAGAAAAAAGAGCCCAAATGCAGCACAAATATCACCCAGAGGTAGCCCACGTATAGCCCAATGACAGAAGTGTGCAAAACACTTTTTATTTTTTGTTTTTTTGCAGTTTTATATAGTGCAGACTGGTCAGGTATTGGAGCGCTTTACATGAGCATTGGTTACATCACACAAGGACAAATTCATGTTGGTTGACCCCTACACTACCCAAACACCACTGCACTACCCTAAACCCTAAAACACTACCCCCAGCACGACCCCCTTCACTACCCAAACACAACTGCACTACCTTAAACTCAAAAACACTACCCCCAGCACGACCCCTACACTACCCAAACACCACTGCACTACCCTAAACCCTAAATCTACCCCCTACACTACACAAATACCACTGCACTACCCTAAACCCTAAAACACTAGAACCCAGCACGACCCCCTACAGTACACAAACACCACTGCACTACCCTAAACCCTAAAACACTACCCCCTACACTACACAAACACCATTGCACTACCCTAAACCCTAAAACACTACCCCCAGCATGACCCCCTACACTACACAAACACCACTGCACTACCCTAAACCCTAAAACACTACCCCAGCACGACCCCCTACACTACCCAAACACCACTGCACTACCCTAAACCCTAAAACACTACCCCCAGCATGACTCCCTACACTACCTAAACACCACTGCACTACACTAAACCCTAAATCTACCCCCAGCATGACCTCCCACACTACACAAACACCACTGCACTACCCTAAACCCTAAAACACTACCCCCAGCACGACCCCCTACACTACCCAAACACCACTGCACTACACTAAACCCTAAAACACTAACCCCAGCATGACCCCCTACACTACCCAAACACCACTTCACTACCCTATACCCTAAAACACGACCCCGTACACTACACAAACACAACTGCACTACCCTAAACCCTAAAAGACTACCCACAGCATGACCCCCTACACTACACAAACACCACTGCACTACCCTAAACCCTAAAACACTACCCCCTACACTACACAAACACTGCCCTACCCTAAACCCTAAAACACAACCCCCAGCATGACCCCCTACACTACACAAACACCACTGCACTACCCTAAACCCCCTACACTATACAAACACCACTGCATTACTCTAAACCCTAAAACACTACCCCCAGCATGACCCCCTCACAACACAAACACCACTGCACTACCCTAAACCCTAAATCGACCCCCAGCATGACCCCCTACACTACCCAAACACCACTGCCATACCCTAAACCCTAAAACACTACCCCCAGCATGAACCCCTACACTACCCAAACACCACTGCACTACCCTAAACCTTAAAACACTACCCCCAGCACTACCCCCTACACTACACAAACACCACTGCACTACCCTAAACCCTAAAACACTACCCCAGCACTACCCCCACACTACCCAAACACCACTGCACTAACATAAACCCTAAAACACTACCCCCAGCACAACCCCCTACACTACACAAACACCACTGCACTACCCAAAACCCTAAAACACTACCCCCAGCACGACTCCCTACACTACCCAAACACCACTGCACTACCCTAAACCCTAAATCTACCCCCAGCACGACCCCCTACACTACCCAAACACCACTGCACTACCCTAAACCATAAAACACTACCCCCAGCATGACCCCCTACACAAACACCACTGCACTACCCTAAACCCTAAAACACTACCACCAGCATGACCCCCTACACTACCCATACACCACTGAACTACCCTAAAGCCTAAAACACTACCCCCAGCACGACCCCCTACACTACTGCACTACCCTAAACCCTAAAACACTACCCCCAGCACGACCCCCTACACTACCCAAACACCACTGCACTACCCTAAACCCTAAAACACTACCCCCAGCACGACCCCCTACACCACCCAAACACCACTGCACTACCCTAAACCCTAGAAAAGAAACCCCCACCCCATGCCCAATCCCCCTTACCTCACTCCTCGTGGTTCCTCTCTCCTCGTGGTTCCTGCTTCACGTCGTCTGAGGGGCGGTGCACGTCGTTGTGAGGAAACGGAACGGCCTCTGTTTCCTTACAACGACATGGATCGTCTACATGTTTTTTAGAACGCATGGTCATTTACCATACATACCTTTACAACAAAATTCGTTGTAAAGGCATGCGTGGTAAATGACCATGCGTTCTAAAAAAATGCGTAGTAATGACTTCGTGATGTACAACGCATGCGTGCTAATGCATGCGTTGTAATGGTATCGCAAAGTAAAAAAGTCGTTGTAACGGCTGTTTACCGATCGAAGCTGGCCCCTGTTCTTCAGTGAGACGTTTATTTGATTAATTAGGAGGAAGGAATGTGGTTTTTTTCCCGAAAAGTGCATTCCCCACTGTTGTATTGTGAAAGTGTCCGCGTAGCCTGGTTTCACTTCCGGTGAGAGAGTGGAAGAGTCTGTTTGGATCTAAAGGAGTTCTGTTGTTGGACGGGCCGGCGCGACATGTCATCAGAAAACATAGCTAATGGAAAGCGTCCTCCCTGAAGTGTGGAGCAGTGCCATGAGAGGTCAACGAGTGTGAGTCCCACCGCAGTATGACCGTACCGCGTGACCCATGTGCCACCTCCAGGGTACGGGAGGCAGAAGCGGCATCGCAGGTCCTCTTGAAGACCGTTGTAGCACTAATTCTACATTTTGGTACTAGGGCATTTTAACTTCGTTATTCCTGCCAGATACAAAGAGAAGATCCTGTGTTATTCAGTGCCCTCGTTACCTTTTTGTGGGTTGTGGTGCTTGTCACTTCGCTGCCCCGCCGGTGCACACGACTGGGCACCCCACCTCGTGTGCCATCTGCAGGGCCTCTGCCCTCGGATCACTGGTTTCGGTTTCTGGAGTGGCAACATAAACAGTTGCTCCCAAAGACTAGCCTGAACACTTAGGTGAATATCCCCTGCACCAGCATTCCACGGAAATTCTTTCCTAGCTCTCCCACGTCAACGAGGACGTCATAATAGCACGGCTCCGCTCGCGACACATATGACGTCATCGGAGCCATAAGAGAACCTCGTCGGCGTGCTGACGTCAGTTCCACCCATTTTTTCCGTACCACCGAGGCAAAGAGGGGACCGAGACCTTTTCACATGTATACATTGTATAATAAATATATATATATTCACTGAAAAAACCATAGGTTTCAGGCACGTTATAGTTAGAAATTAGCATTTAAAAAACCTTAGAAATTCACTGAAAAAACCATAGGTTTCAGGCACGTTATAGTTAGAAATTAGCATTTAAAAAACCTTAGAAATTCACTGAAAAACCATAGGTTTCAGGGCGTTATAGTTAGTTGGACATTTCACTCGTACAAAACCATAGAAATTCCCCCATTATAGTTAGTTCAGCTAACTATAACTCGTGCGCCCGCAATGCACTGCTGATGACGTCACATATTACATCACTCATGACATGGTCAGTGACATCACTCATGACATCACTGATGACATCTCAAATGACATCACTGATGACATCACTGATGACATCATCCAGTGAATGTGTGTTTTTCTGAAAATTAAATATGTTTTATATATGTATATCTCAAGGTCGATGGAAGAATACATGGGTATATAATTGTCTAAATGGATGATTTTGTTTTGTAAAATTGATTGTATAACTGACTAAGTGTATCTTAGTGAATACATGGGTTAGTGAGTAATGTTTAAATATGAAAATATCTGTATCAGTCTCTCACTTTGTGTATAAGTGGCTGCATGGGTTGGTGAGTAGCTACATTAGTGTCTATATGGGTTATTAGTTGGTTTTTTGAGTATCAGTATGAGTGTCTGAGTGTCTGTATGGTTCGGTGGGGGTATTACTTAGTGCATAGATGCATGAATGAGTGACTCACTGTTTGTATGTATTGAAGACAGCATGTGTGCAGGACTGTATAGGTGGATGAGTATGTGTATGGGTGTGTTAGTGAGTGAATGACTGTCTCAATAGTGTCTTTATGAGTAACTACATATGTTTTAAACTAGTATATGTGAGTATTGGTGTATATAAGTGAGTATATGTGAGAGTGAGAGATTGGAAGAGTTCCTGTACAAATAAGTAGGTGTTTCTAAAAGTGATTGTTTAAGAGAGTAAGTATGTGTAAGTTTCTGTAGAAGTAAGTGTGGTAGTGTGTGTATAACTGTATATGCAAGTAAATGGATGTTTGATACTTTGTTTGCATGTGTGACTATGTGTGTGAGTAACTCTATGGATGAGTGGCGGTGTGTAACAGGATGTATAGGTGTATGAGTACATATGATGAGTGAGTACATGTATGAGTGACTGTATAGGGACTGTTGGTGAATGAGTGGATGTGTGTGTAGATCTTGGAATTACTGAATAGGTGTGTTGTAACTGGTATTGGTATGTCCATTGTTTTGAAAATGTTAGTTTGTATTTTTGAGTGTGTGTATCAAAGGTTATATTAGAGTGAGAGGAGGTCTGCCACTCTATCACAAGGATGATGTCATCAGTGATGTCATTTGAGATGTCATCAGTGATGTCATGAGTGATGTCACTGACCATGTCATGAGTGATGTAATATGTGACGTCATCAGCAGTGCATTGCGGGCGCGCGAGTTATAGTTAGCTGAACTAACTATAATGGGGGAATTTCTATGGTTTTGTACGAGTGAAATGTCCAACTAACTATAACGCCCCTGAAACCTATGGTTTTTCAGTGAATATGTATAGGAATTCCTCAGAATTGTATTGTGCACCATTCCACTCCATGCCACTAGACTCTTTGTTATTCCACTGTATGCCAATCCAGTATACCTATTCCAGTTTACGCCACTACACTGTATGGCATTGCAGTCTATGCCACACCACTGTACACTATTCCAGGATACACCATTCCAATCTATGCCACTCCACTCTACCCTATTCCACTGTATGCCACGCCACTCCACTGTACGCCACTAAAGCCAATGCTATTCTACTCTTCGTAACTACTTCGCTGTATCTCGCTCCACTCTACGCCATTAAATTCTACACTATTCCACTCTACGGCACTCCACTGTATGCCACTCCAGTGTACGCCATTCCACTCTACACTATTACACTGCACGACACTACACTCTACCACACTGCAGTCTACCCAACTCCACTCTACAGTATTCCACTCTATGTGACTGCACTCTCTGCCACTCCACTCTTTGCCACTCCAGTGTACACTACACCACTGTGCCACAATACACTCTATGCTACTTCACTGTACGCTATTTACTGTATGGCACTCCACTGTACTCAACTCCACTGTACGCCACAACATTAAACAATATTTCACTCTACACCACTCTACTGCACGCTACTCCACTGTTTGCAGCTCCACTCTATGGCACTCCACTCTACGCCACTAAGCTCTATGCTATTTCACTCTGTGCCACTCCTCTCTAAGGCTGTATGGAACTGCACTCTACCCCACTCCACTCCACCCCACCCCACTCTACAAAACACCACTCTACACTATTCAACTCTACACTAGGGGTGGGCGGAGCTTGCGGAGTTGTACTCTGCAGAATCCCGCAGAGTTGGCTAAAAACTCTGCGTGATTCCACGGAGTTCCACACATCCGGAGCTGCCAGGGTTACTTCAGTCAGGAAAGAGAAGAGGCAGATGTACTCGGCAAAAAGCGTAAGCATGCATTTTCAAGACAACAAATCACAGCAACATAATATAATATAGACAGTTCTGACACTCACTCATCTACCCCATTAGTTCATCATCACCGCGAGCCACACAAATGAGAATTAACACTCCGCTCAACATCAGTCTGAAATCATAAATACATCGGCCGATTGCATAAATGTCACCGATTGCGTTTGCATTCTCGGTGAACCTTTTCTTCCCATGACCTATTAGTTGGCATGGAAAATTTGGAGCAACCACTGGGGAGTTGTTTGTTGCTAACTGTGCAGTCCGTTGATCTGCCTCGCCACTACTACATCTCTGTTCTTCTCGGGCGCTCACTAGAGCACATTTCTTTCGTTCTGACAATCTTTCCTCTAGCACAAGGAGCAAGCTAAATGCTCTCAGCCTGAAATCGCAGCACCGAGGGAGGCTTAGAAAGAACAGAAGGGCTTCCATGCTTTCTGCGATCTGCTCCCTCTCCGCTTGAACTGACCCATTTCAAGTACATACTTAGCAGCTTATAAACCTAATCAGTCTGTCAGTCAGTCATGAGAAAGTGCAAATTAAAAAGTTAGAGTCATGATATACTTTTCATATAGCGCTGCACTGGCATTCCCAGGTGCAACAGCTGCCTTCTCTTACAACATATGTCTTCATTTCCTTCAACCCCTTCGGCACTAGCACAGTGTCACCTGGATCATCCTGGCCCAATCGCTATAACGGCACCAGAAATTTAAACGCACAGGAAAAACACCTGCATGGTAAGGTGATGCCAGCCAACGCACGGCCTACTGAAGCAATCTGCCTGTAAGTAGAGACGTCAAAGTGCAGCAGGTGGCCCCTTACTAAGGGATTTCTAGAGGTTTCATGCTAAAACCATCAGTATTTGAAAAAAACGTTCACTTCTACACGCCACCACCAATCACCAGAATGCTTGAGTGGTGTATAAAAACACATCCTACCAGGACTTCCAGAAGCATCCAACGCCGTCCACCATTACCCTGTCAGTGCCGCTTGCTGCTGCCGCTCCCATTAGTGCCCCAGGGGAGTAACTACTTCCACAAGTTCCCCCAATATCTTAGCTCTCCCTGCATGCCCTCAAAGCAGCTCTTCTTGTCACCTCAAGCATAGGGCCAGAATACTCAGGATCCTTTCCCCTCTTGAGCCTTGAGGCTTTTCTTTGCCGCCGGAAACTCTACTGTTCGCATCACTGAATTACACCTGGCACAGGCGCAGCTTTCAGCTCCACAGTCCGAAAGAGGGGCGGGCCAGCCAAAACACGAAACTCAAGACAAGATTGTGCGTTCCAAGCCTCTCGTAAGATGATATAACTCTAGCGAGTAGAGAGAGAAGATATCTATTATCTGGAAACTCCGCTCTTTGGTGGTTGACGGAGTTTTTGCCGAACTCTGCGCTCCAAGTGGAGCACAGAGTGACACAACTCTGCTGACTACGCTGGCGAAATGGAGTTTACTGCCCAGGTCTACTCTACACCAATGCAATCTAACATGAACTCTGTTCTCACAAATCCTGTGATTTACGATGTTATTGTAAATGCTATTATTTTAAATTGTATAACTAATTTAATATATGAGGGTATAAGCAGTGCATGGAGAAGGTGCCGGTTATAGTTATTGTAGTTTGGCTACTGAGTTCAATACATTGTGTATGCAGGTGAACAAGTTAAAATAATTTGAAGGTGGTGCATAAATTATAAATTTAATTTATAACTATAACTTCAGAATTTTTAATCTTTGTGCAGTTTAGGTTTTTATAGAAAAAATAAATAAAGTGTTCCTAACTATGACAAAGGTTTAACCTTTGTTTTGTTCATTGAATTTTAATGTTTTTTTATTTTAATAAAAATGTATTTCTAAGCATACAATTTTGTGTAGTAGAGTGGAGTGTTGTTAAGTGGAGTGTCATACACTAGAGTGGAGGACAGTGTTGTACACTGTAGTGTTGTAAAGTATAACGTTGTATAGTGGAGTAGAGAAGAGTGGAATGGAGTAGGTTGGAGTGTGGTACAGTGGAGTGGTGTAAAGGAAATAGCGTACAGTGGAGTGATGTATAGTGGAGTAATGCAGAGTGGAGTATGGTATAGTACAGTGGCATACATTGGAATAACAGAGTGGAGTGGCACAAAGTGGAATAGCATAGAGTGGAGAGGAGTAGAATAGTGTAGAGTAGAGTGCCGTAGAGTACAGTGGCGTAGAGTGGAGTAGTGTAGAGTGGAGTGGCATAGAATGGAGTAAGGCAAAGTCTAGTGGGGTACAGTGGAATACCATAGAGTGGAGTGGCATACACCACATTGACGTACAGAGGAGTGGTGTACAGTGGAATAGGATACAGTGGAGTGCCATATAGTAGAGTGGCATAGAGTGGAGTGGCATACAGTGCAATAGCTTTCAGAGAATTTGCATACACTGGAGGTTCCGCAAAGTTGAATAGCATAAGGTGGAGTAGCATATATTGTAGTGGTGTACAGTGGAGTGGCGTAGAGCAGAACAGCGTAGAGGGTAATTGTACAGAGAGTAGTGGTGTAGATAGGAGTGGCCTAGAGTGGAGTGGCATATAGTTGAATTGTGTAGAGTGGAGTGGGGTAGAGTAGATTGTTGCACAGTGGAGTGTCATACACTAGAGTGGAGGACAGTGTTGTATACTGTAGTGTTGTAAAGTATAACGTTGTATAGTGGAGTAGAGAAGAGTGGAATGGAGTAGGGTGGAGTGTGGTACAGTGGAGTGGTGTAAAGGAAATAGCGTACAGTGGAGTGATGTATAGTGGAGTAATGCAGAGTGGAGTATGGTATAGTACAGTGGCATACATTGGAATAACAGAGTGGAGTGGCACAAAGTGGAATAGCATACAGTGGAGAGGCCTAGAGTAGAATAGAGTAGAGTGCCGTAGAGTACAGTAGCGTAGAGTGGAGTAGTGTATAGTGGAGTGGCATAGAATGGAGTAAGGCAAAGTCTAGTGGGGTACAGCGGAATACCATAGAGTGGAGTGGCATACACCACATTGACGTACAGAGGAGTGGTGTACAGTGGAATAGGATACAGTGGAGTGCCATATAGTAGAGTGGCATAGAGTGGAGTGGCATACAGTGCAATAGCTTTCAGAGAATTTGTATACACTGGAGGTTCCGCAAATTTGAGGAGCATAAGGTGGAGTAGCATAGATTGTAGTGGTGTACAGTGGAGTGGCGTAGAGCAGAACAGCGTAGAGGGTAATTGTACAGAGAGTAGTGGTGTAGATAGGAGTGGCCTAGAGTGGAGTGGCATATAGTTGAATTGTGTAGAGTGGAGTGGGGTAGAGTAGATTGTTGCACAGTGGAGTGGCATAGACTGGAGTGGTGAAGACTGGATTGGTGTAGAGTGCATTGGCATAGATTTGAATAATGTAGAGTGGTGTGTTGTAGAGTGGCATGAGGTAGAGTGTAGTTGCCTACAGTCTAATAGCGTGGAGTGGAGTGGTATAAGGCAGAAGGGTATAAAGTGGAGCAGCATACTGTGGAGTAGCTTAGAGTGGAGTGGTGTAGAGTGGAATTGCATTCAGTGTAGTTGCGTACAGTGGAGTGGTGTGAAGTGGAGTGGCAGAGAGGTGAGTGTAGTAAAGTGTAGTGGTGTACAGTGGAATACCGTAGAGTAGAGTGGCGTACACTGCATTGGGATGCAGTGGAGTGGTGTGCAGTGAAATAGGATACAGTGGAGTGGTGTATGAGTGGTGTGTTATAGACTTGAGTAGAGTGTATTTGCATATACTCCAATACTGTAGAGTGGAGTGGTGTAGACTGGAATAGTGTAGAGCTTAGTGGTGTAGAGTGGAGTGCCATAGAGTGGAGTGGCATACAGTTGAGTAGCGGAGGATCCGAGGAGAACATGGCGGCCGCTGCCTGAGCCCGTCGCTTGCACACCGGTGGCACCCGCGCCTATATCGACATGAAAATAGCCACTCTCTCCTTATATTGACAAAAATGAACGGTTCGTAGACTCAAGTCGCCACCCCCCCCGCAAGCAATTCGTACCTCTTTCAGGATATGTGCCGTGTTGTTTTGGCTGCCCCGGCGGTTTTGGCTGTTTCCTGCTTGGGCACCCTGGAGCTGAGGAGGAGCCGCAGAGCAGCAGCGCGTGGTCTCCTCCGGGGCAGCGTGGGCAGCGGCAGCACACGTTCCGTCTGCTCTGCCTGGGAAGAAAGGGGTCAGAGCAGTCGGGATAGAAAGACGGAGGTGCCACAGGAAGTGCAGAGACAGCTTCTGAAAACACTCCAACAGGTTCCTGAGGAATTTTCCAGCCCGGTCTCGGCAGAGCAAGGTAAAGGGGGTAAGGGGGCTTTCTTGAAGCCGCCTAAACCCCCAGTTGTGGGGAGAAAGCAAGAACTCACAGGGGCACGGCTGCCAGCAGTATTGGGGGAAGGGTCTTCCTCTCCCCTCACAAGGATCCGTACAAGATTCTGAGGAAGGTTCTGACTCATGCACATTTTTGCAGTGTGAGGTAAAAGGCTGCAGCAGTAGAAGAGGAGGGGGGAAGAAAAAATTTGAAGATCAAAAACTAAAAATCACCCCCTCCCTAAGGTCCTACTTCAAGGTCCAACCTTTTGTAGTGGATATTACAAGACAGGCAGAGCCGCTCAGAAAGGGGTCAGTAGAACAGCCTATTATAGAACAAATGGCTGCCAAAGGGGGCCCTCCCCTATTAAATCTTGCAAGCACCCAGGGGCAGCCTCCCACAGACGCGAAGGGCAAAAATGTTGCACCAGGGAGTCCATAATCTATCTCCCCAAAGCGGTGGGTTAGAGCCGGATATAGATGGGCCAACCTTGGGTAATTCCATAGGGAATCCAGCTGTGCCCATGGAAGTCATGTTTCATACCCTCTCAGAAGAGATTAAAAAGGGGTTTGCAGTTTCTGAATCTAACCAGGGAGAGATCAGGAGTTTCTGCGAGTCTTTGGGAAACAAAATAGAGCTTTTGAACACGAGGACTGAGAATCTTGAGAACTCTGTGGGGGAACTGAAGTCTGAGTTGAGCACTGCAAAAGCCGCCATACTGGTCCTTAAAAAAGAAGAGCAAGAGGTTCGAGACAAGCTGGAACAACTGGAAAATAACTCTAGGAGGAGCAACCTCCGCATTCTGAATGTCCTAGAGGGAAAGGAAGGAGATGACCTCAGGGCTTTCATTATTAATTAAGGAAACAATACAGATCGAGGAGACTGAGGAAGAATTGAGCAAAGACATTCAAAGGGTGCACAGGGATCCTTTTAGAAGAAACCCCAATAAAACAAAGCCCAAAAAGATTCTACTGAACTTCCATACCTATTCCTTAAAAGAGAAAATTCTGAACGTGGCTTTGAAAGCAAAATCATTGAGGGGGAAAGATTTTTCTTTCAAAATCAGATCCGATCTTGCCCAAGCTACCTTGGACAAACATTGGGAGCTGGGGAAAAAGCTTGACGAGTTAAAAAAATTAGGGGCTGTGGCCCAACTCAAATTCCCTGCTTCCCTGAAAGTCATGCACAAATATAGAATGCATAAGATAAAGTCTAAGCAAGAGGCTGATGAGCTTCTAGAGAGCATTAGGAAAGGCGATAGCTGATATTTGGAATCTTTTTTAGATCTCCCTTTTTCCTATGTGATCCCCTTCGTGTCAGGAGAAAAGATATTTCAACTCCTCTTGGTTATTGCAGGGGGGATAGGTGGGGGGGCAAACATACATGATAGCTATTTATTGAAACCGATGCGGCTACAGTTACTACACGCAAGAGGGTTATGGTGGTGGGTCGTCCTCAGGCGTAGCAACTAGGACTTACATCAAGTCCAGGAAATGGTTGGTTGGGTTTTCCAGGGTGGGGCACAGGAGTGGGGGGCTGGGTTGGGTGCACTGGGTGGGGAGCATATAGGGGAAAAAAAAATCAAAAAATTTCCTCATTCACCTCAGTTTAAAAAATTTCAGAGAAAAATGCAGTGGTCTGGTCTTTATGCCTCAAAAATGACTTACCTAGAGAATGGTCCAGTTCTTATCTTGGAACGTTAACGGGCTACGTGTCAAACGATGAAGGGCTAAGATTATGCAATATCTCAGGGACTTCCCAGCACAAATAATTATTTTGCAAGAGACCCACCTGATTAAAAAAGAATGTATTGGCAATTTTTAAGAATTTAAATTGGATTGAGCATATGATCTGTACTGACCATAGCGCCAATATAAGAGGAGTGGCGATAATAATAAAGAAACAAGCCAGGGCACATATAATTGACTCGATAGCTGATATCTGTGGAAGACAGGTTATTATTAAAATGTCACTTTTGGGCAATCTGATTACCTGGTAGGATACTATGGACCGAACTGCGACGATCTGGCACCCTTAAAGACAGTTTTTGCAAACTTGCTAGACTACCCAGATCCCGTATTTATTAGTGGTGATTTTAACATTGTACTAGATCCCAAGTTGCATAAATCTCCAAACAGCAGAGCTGTGGTAGCATCTAAATTGCGCACATTTTTACATTCAATGGTGAAGCAGACAGGGTTAAGTGACATCTGGAGAGATAGATCTGGCCTTCAGATGGGAGTCGCCTATTACAACGGGAAATATGGCCATAAATCTAGAATAGATTATGTCTTGGTTAGTCTTAGTCTAAGGGAGAAAATCGAGGATATTGGGTACCTGACGGCCCACTTGTCAGACCACTCAGGGGTGTATCTGAACCTAGACTTAAAAAGTAGGAAGGTTGAGAGAGTTTGGACTCTGGACCGGATGGTTCTCCAGGACGCAGAAGAAATGAATTACTTGTCTCTTGAGATGAAGGAATTTTTAAATTTTAACGTAGGGAGAGCTTCCACCCCAATAGTCTGGGACACCTTGAAGGCTTATTTAAGGGGGAAAATCACTGGAAGACTATGCTTCAGAAACAGGAGGTACAGGGAGGAGGTTGCCCAAATAGAAACAGAAATGATGACCGTAGAGGCAGATATGTGGTGTACTGGGGAAGAGGAGAAGAGGCAGGGAGACAGGGATAAACTGAAGAAACTGAAGGAACAGCTTGACTCTATCCTACAAACGAGGGTAGCAAAGCGTTGGGAGGCAAGTAAGCTGGCTCACTTTGAGTACGGGGAGGGGGCAGGGAGATTGTTGGCCTGGAAAGTAAAAACAGACAGAACACGCAACGTGTTTAGAGAAATAGAGTATGGTGAGAGTAAGGCCAAACTAACTACTGACGCAGAAATAGAGGGAGCTTTTATGACTTCTTCCAGAAACTATGGGCCTGATTCACAGAACTAACTTACGTCAAAAACGTAAAGTTAGTACTTTTTGGTATTCACAGAATACACTTACTCATTCTGGTATTCACAGAAGGCACTTACTCATTTCGGTATTCACAGAAGTTAGTAGTCCTAACTTTAGGACTCATAAATGCCTTCTGTGAATACCGAAAGTCTTAAAGTTAGGATTTTTCTCAGTTTAGGAGTAGTAAAGTTAGGAGTCCTAACTTTACTACTCCTAAACTGAGAAAAATCCTAACTTTAAGACTTTCGGTATTCACAGAAGGCATTTAGGAGTCCTAAAGTTAGGAGTCCTAACTTTACTACTCCTAAACTGGAGAAAAATCCTAACTTTAAGACTTTCGGTATTCACAGAAGGCATTTAGGAGTCCTAAAGTTAGGACTACTAACTTCTGTGAATACCGAAATGAGTAAGTGCCTTCTGTGAATACCAAAATGAGTAAGTGTATTCTGTGAATACCAAAAAGTACTAACTTTACGTTTTTGACGTAAGTTAGTTCTGTGAATCAGGCCCTATATACAGAAGATAGTGTTGTCAACAAACATGAAGTTGAGGAATGGTTGAGCTCGAATACACTTAAACCTCTAGATATATCGCAACAGTACATTCTAGAGCAGGAAATTTCCCAGGAAGAGGTTAAGGGAGCTATACTTTCAAGTAAAGGAGGAAAGGCGGCAGGACCAGACGGTTTGCTAACTGAGCTGTATAAAAACTTGGGCGATGTTTTAATTCCAGCTATGACCTCGCTCTTCAATGAGATCTTAAGCAATGGGGTAAAAATACCTGATTCCTGGGGTGAGGCTACGATCACCTTAATATTAAAGCCAGGGAAAAATCCGGCCAATTGCATGTCATACAGACCCATATCACTGCTTATAAAATCTTTACTAAAGTCCTAGCTGACAGGCTGGGTACAGTAGCAGGGGATATGTTACACTCTGACCAGAAGGGTTTTGTCAAAGGTAGAAATTTGTGTGAACACATATACGGTCTTATTGGGGCGATAGATCTAGCTTCAACGTACTCGCTCCCTCTGGCAGCTATGACTCTGGACGTCACAAAGGCCTTTGATAGAGTCAATTGGGTGTACCTGGCGGTTGTGTTAGAAAAATACAACGTTGGTAAGAACTTCCGCAGAGCTGTCCAGTTGATCTATCAAGATACTTCAGCTAAAATGTTGGTCAACGGTAACCTAACTAAACCTTTCAAAATTACCCGGGGTACTAGACAGGGTTGTCCTTTATCCCCCCTTCTCTTTAACCTCTATAGCGAGCCGTTTGCTCAGAAGCTCAGAGATGAGGTCAACATCCCACCTTTTAGGTACGAAGGGTGGGAGAGAAAAGTAGCCATATACGCCGATGATATACTGTTTTTTTCATCAGATCTCTCAGCTGCCCTTCCAGCCGTCTTAAAGCATGCAGTGGAGTTCGGGAAGGTGTCAGGGTATGAGGTTAACTCAGGGAAGACGGAGGTCATGACATGGAATCTAGAGGAAAATCAACATCGGACTAAAAAAGAGATGAGATATCTTGGGGTGAAGATAGTACAGGAGACAGATAAAATCATAGAAGCTAATATGTCTAATGTCACAAGGGAGTGCTTGCGGCTTATGAAGAGCTGGATTCACCTTCCCCTGAGGGTGAACTTGGTTAACATGATAATACTGCCTAAAATCACCTTTTTCTTTAATGCAATCCCTTTACATATTGGCAAGCCCTTTATCGATAAACTCCAGAAGGCTATAAATTCCTTTATCTGGGCCTATAAAGGAACTAGAATTGCTTGGAAGAAGCTGAGACGCAGAAGGGAGGATTATCCCTCCCAGACCTACAGTACTACGCTTGGGCATTCCAACTGACCCACTTCAGAATGCTATTAAAATCGCCAGATTCTTCTGGGGTAGGGTTAATGTTTTCAGCTATGTTGAAGGGGGCCAAACTGGGCAAGGAGGGCTTCATGTTCAAGTACGGAGACCCCAAGTTCTTTAAAGAAATAAGGTTAAAGGTGCTACAGGCCACGGCCAGAATATGGGCAAGCATTAGACGGTTGACGGGAATTAGCTATTTCTCCAGTCTCGCCCCCTTTGGGACTCCCCCGGAACACCGGATTGTTTGAAAGACAAACTAGCGCAGCCAATAAGAGATGCCGGGCTCAGCGTATGGGGGGACCTTGCTCAGGAGGGTACGATTCAACCTTGGTTAACATTACATGCCACTCTGGAGGGGGAGATCTCCAAGCTTAAGTATATCCAACTGAAAAGCTGGGCCCAAAAATTGAAGTCTCCAATTGGTGCAGGTAACTCTTTAGAGGAGCACTTGGTGGCAAAACCCCCAGGGAAAAAAGAGGTTTCTATGTGATATTGGGAAATTGAAGAAGCAATCGATGGAGACTTCAGACTGGCTGAAGAACTGTGGGGTGCCTGCCGGGAGTACCCTGGGAACAACTCTGGCAAGTATCATTGAGCACGCTGTTCCTCACTGTTAAGCTGGCCTGGTTAAGGAGGAATCATCTCTTTTCTATCCACAGGGCTTACCTAACTTCTCAAAGGCTGTTCAGGATAACAAAAGGGCCCCCCGTAAAATGTAAGAAGTGCGGCCTGGAGAGAGCTTCAGACATTTCACATATTCCAAGAATGTCCGGCAATTCTCGATTTCTGGATGATGGTCGGTAATACCATCTTGAGCATTCTTGGGTTCCAAGTTAAGGTAAGCCTCTCTATGATTATCTTCGGAATCTCCAATGAAGTCACAGGCCCTGCAAGAGCTTTCCTCTTTTACGCTATACTCCTAGCAAGAAGGGAAATTTGTCGCAGATGGGTGGAATGTTCTCCTCCCCAACACTTGGACTGGTTAGAATCAGTAATCTCAACGTCAAAGATAGATCTGAGGGGGAATCAATCTAAGAGGAAGAAAGCCCTATGGAACTCCCTATTGAGATGGCTTGACATAGAGGCTGGAGCAAATTGAGTAGGGCTTCTTTCCCTACACCAATAAATCTTTGCCCTATGATTAAACCTCTCTGGATCTCTCTAGACTACGATGGGCCCTCCCCTGTTTTTCCCCTAGGCCATCTCAGCAGTTGCCGGTTTATATCGGACAGAATTTGAGAGTGACCTTTCCCGTTTGGGACAGTACCCTCCAACAGATAGGTGTACCCGCAGGGGGGAACGTTTTCCCCCACACCTGCTTCCAGGGCGCGACGGGTACTGGCGTCTGGAGTGGTTATTGTAGTCAGAGGTAAATGAGGACAAGAAAAATCTAAAAAAATTAATAAATAATACAGTCGAGTAGCATAGAGTGGAGTGCGGTAGAGTGGAATAGCGCTCAGTGTAGTGTCGTACAGTGGAGTCAAATAGAGTGGGGTGGCATGCAGTGAAATAGTGTCGAGTGGGGTGGTGTCATGTGGAGTGGCGTACAGTGGAATATCGTACAGTGGGGTAGCGTTGACTCGAGTGATGCACAGTGGAGTAGTGTACACTGGAGTGGCAAAGAGTGGGGTGGCGTGGAGTGCAGCAGCATAGAGTGGGGTGGGGTAGATTGCAGTGGGGTAAAGTGTAGTTGCATACAGTGTAATATTGTAGAGTGGAGTGGCCTACAGTGGAGTGGTGCAGAGTGGATTGCGGTAGAGTGGAATAGCGTGGAGTTCAGTGGTGTAGAGTGGAGAAGAGTACAGTGGCATACAGTTGAGTAGTATAGAGTGGAGTGGTGTAGAGTGAATAGCATTGACTGTAGTTGTGTAGTGAGGAGTGGCGTAGACTGGAGTGGTGGATAGTGGAATAGCTTAGAGTGGAGTGGCATGGACTGGAGTGCCATACAGTGTAGTGGCGTACACTGGAATAGCATATAGTGGAGTGGCATACAGTTCAGTAGTGTAAAGTTGAGTGACATACAGTGCAATAGTGTAGAGTCTAGTGGCACAGAGTGGAGTGGCTTGCAATATAATAGCGTAGAGTGGGGTGGAGTGGCGTGTTGTAAACTGAAGTGGTGTACAGTGTAGTAGCATACAGTGGAGTGCCATACAGTGAAATAGCGTACAGTGGATAGGCAAAGAGTGGAGAGGCATAGAGTGGTGTATAGTGGAGTGGAATAGAGTAGAATAGTGTAGACTGCAGTAGTAAACAGTATAGTGGCATACAGTGGAGTACCTTACAATGGAGTGGTGTAGAGTGGAGTTGGGTAAAGTGTAGTGGAGCAGAGTGTAGTTGCATACAGTGGAATAGCGTATAGTGGATTGGCATAGTGTGGAGTGGGCTACAGTGGAGTGGCGTAGACTGGACTGGTGTACCATGGAGTGACTTAGAATAAAGCTGCTCGGGGGATGAAGTCCACTTGTGTCCTGAGGTCCTTAGGACACAAGAGGACCTCATCGCCCCACCAGCAGTGCGCCAAGAGGCGCATGCACTCCTTCAATTAGTCAGGCACTACCCTTGCACTGATGCAATCACTCAGGCATTAGGCATGCAGTCGTCAAATCACCCAAACATTACCTCTGCATTCATACAATCACCCAGACATTTCTTTTGCACTCTTACAATCACCCTGGCATTACCCATGCACTGCTTCAATCATATATACACTAACCATACACATCTCCATATATTCCACTTACCACAAATCATACAACACTTACACATTTTTTCTTTTTTAAACCAATTAGGTGGCTTGCAGAGTGGTGTGAAAAGGGGGTGTGGCCTCGGACTACCTCTCTGCAAACCAGCTATGTGGCACTTACTGAAGTTACCTGGTGGACTAGTTGGCCCCCAGGGACCCTCAGTATTCATGGTGACTTAATTTCCCAACTTACAACGCACCAGGGGGCGCGTTTGCAGAATGGTGCAGGGAGAGGGGGGGCCTCCGGCGAGATGGCGGCTTTTTTTATTTATTTATTTTTTAGAAGAGGGGCTGTGTGCCCCCCTTCTTTTACCATTTTTGGGGCCCTGGGGACCCCATCCCCCAGGGCCTGACCCCTGTTTTTTTTTTAAAAAAAACAAAAAAACCTGGAAGGGGGCCCCGCGGCTCCCTCCCAAGGCCAATTTCGGCCCCGGGGAACCATCCCCTGGAGCATGACCTCCTTTTTTAAATGTATTAATTGGGAAGGGGGCAGCGTGGCCCCCCATACCTAGGCCACTATTGACCCCGGGGACCCCATCCCCCGGGGCCGGCCCGCTGTTTTTTTTCTTTTATTTGCGGGAGGGGGGCCGCGTGGCCCCACTCCCAGGCCACTTTTGGCCCCGGGGACCCCATCCCCCATCCCCCGGGGCCTGGCCTCACTGTTGGGGACCGTGGGGGGAGCCCCAATGCCCCCACAGCCCCACTGGCTCCCCGCCTCCTGCGGGAGCCGGCATTGCTTTTGAGCATCAGTGATGTCATCAGTGATATCATTTGAGATGTCATCAGTGATGTCATCAGTGATGTCACTGACCATGTCATGAATGATGTAATATGTGACGTCATCAGCAGTGCATTGCGGGGGCTCGAGTTATAGTTAGCTCAACTAACTATAACGGCCGAATTTCACTGGTTTTGTACGAGTGAAATCTCCAACTAACTATAACGTCCCTGAAACCTGTGTTTTTTCAGTGAATTTCTAAGGTTTTTTAAATGCTAATTTCTAACTATAACGTCCCTGAAACCTATGGTTTTTTCAGTGAATTTGTACGGTTTTTTAAATGCTAATTTCTAACTATAACGTCCCTGAAACCTATGGTTTTTTCAGTGAATTTCTAAGGTTTTTTAAATGCTAATTTCAAAGTATAATGTCCAAAAAATCTTTTTTTAAAGTTTTTTAATACTTATAAAAATAATATAATGTTTGCTCTTTTCTAAGATATAAATATACATTTTTATTTTTTAATTGTTTTTTAAAAAGTGGATTCGCTTACCGATTGTGTACCTGTCTCGATGGGTGCGCGAATCCAAGTATTTCGCCGCCATATTGGTTAAGTCGTGTATGATGCGTGTTTCGTAAGCGACGGGTGTGCGGATCTCGGCCCCGCGTAACGTCACATACGTAGTTCCGGGAGTCGCGCCGGGTACGCGAATCCATCGCAAATCTTTGACTTTTAAAAGTATATCTATATAACTTTATTATATATATTATACCAAGATATTATTTAAGATAATTGTAAATATCATGAATTTGTAACTGGAATAAAGATATATTATTGTTAAATGTATTTTTCGTGATTCGCGTCGGGTGCGTGAATCCCATGTGACTTCAAAAGAAAGCCTTTTATTGGTTTAGAGGCTTTTGATTCTAGAACTTGAAGGACCCCACCCATTTTTTTTTCATTCTTTCAAGACCATCTGAGAAGACAGACCTGTTCTCTTTTGGATCTCTTCTTTACATCTTTTTGGTGTTTTTTTTGTACTTTCAAAAAATGGCAGCTGGACAACCAACACAGCAGCTTCCACCAGAAGATGAAGAAGATGTGGAAGAACCGATAAAGAAGAGGTATGAGAGTGTTGTGTGGGCTTTTTTCAGTATCCCACCTGGCGAAAAAAAAGTAAATGCCAGGAAGGTGACATGCACCATCTGTCAAAATGTATTGTCACGGGGGTCAGAAAAGAAATATTCTTGTGGCACGTCGTCCATGCTTAAACATCGACAGACAATCCACCCTCGACGGCTCCAAGGGCACAACTGCGTCGTCAACAAGAAAAAGAAGCAGCTGATGACAATACTGCTGAACCCAGTACCTCTTCTGCTGGCACAACAACTGCTGCAATCAATATTCACCCTGATTTAGCTCGAGTAGAGCAGCGCTGTTTGAAGTGTAAAAAAACATTGTGTGTTGGGGAGCAATCGGTGAATGCTATCCTGGTTGCTATTCAGAACCACAAGTGTTAATTTTTTTGTTTGTTTATGCAATGAGTTTTAATTGCATAATTTTTTCAATGTTTTTCTTGTTGGTTCTGTTTTTTTTCATTTTTTTAACAAAAAAACCACCCAAAAAATGTAAAAAAGAGTTTAAAAAATACAAAAAAATTATAAAACAAAAAAAAAAGAAGAAAAATGGTTCTTTTCAGAGCCACCTAATTGGTTTAAAAAAGAAAAAAATTTGTAAGTGTTGTATGATTTGTGGTAAGTGGAATATATGGAGATGTGTATGGTTAGTGTATATATGATTGAAGCAGTGCATGGGTAATGCCAGGGTGATTGTAAGAGTGCAAAAGAAATGTCTGGGTGATTGTATGAATGCAGAGGTAATGTTTGGGTGATTTGACGACTGCATGCCTAATGCCTGAGTGATTGCATCAGTGCACGGGTAGTGCCTGACTAATTGAAGGAGTGCATGCGTAATGCCTGAGTGATTGTATAACTGCAAGGGTAGTGTCTGGGTGATTGGAGGAGTGGAAAAATAGCACATGGTGATTTTATAAGTGCATGGGTAGTGGCTGTGTGATTGGTGGAGTGTATTGCTCCTGACTGGGTAATTGGAGGAGTGCATGGGTAGTGTCTATGTGATTGGAGGAGTGCATGGGTAGTGTCTTTGTGATTGGAGCAGTGCATGGGTAGTGCATGGGTGATTGGATGAGTGCATGGGCAGTGTCTGGGTTATTGCATGAGTGGATGAGTAGAGCCTGGGACATTAAAGGACAGGATTGGTAAAGGCTGGATGATTTTGTAAGTGCATGGGTATTGGTTTGGTGATTTTGTAAGTGCATGGATAATGCATGGGTGATTACATGAGTGCAGAGGTAATGTATGGGTGATTGGAAGAGTGCATAGTCAATGCCTGAGTGATTTCATGACTACAAGGGTAGTGCCTGGATGATTTGAGTAGTGCAAGGGTACTGTGTGGTGATTTGATAAGTGCATGAGTAACGCCAGGCTGACTGTGTGAGTGCAGAGAATATATGTGGGTGATTGGAGGAGTGTATGGGTAATGCATGAGTGATTGCATCAGTGTATGGGTAATGCCTGGGTGATTGCATGAATGCATGGGTAGTGCCTGGCTGATTGGAATAGTGCATGGGTACTGTGTGGTGATTTGATAAGTGCATGAGTAACGCCAGGCTGACTGTGTGAGTGCAGAGAATATATGTGGGTGATTGCAGGAGTGTATGGGTAATGCATGAGTGATTGCATCAGTGTATGGGTAATGCCTGGGTGATTGCATGAATGCATGGGTAGTGCCTGGCTGATTGGAATAGTGCATGGGTACTGCCTGAGTGGTTGAAGAAATGCATGGGTGATGCCTGAGTGATTGCATGAGAGCAGGGGTAGTGCCTGGGTGATTGCATGAGGGTAAGGGTAATGTCTGGGTGACTGCAAAAATGATTGAAGAAGTGTATAAGTAATGTCTGACTTATTTGCAGGACTGCATAGGTTCTGCTTGGGTGATTGCTAGAGTGTAGGAGTAATGTCTGGGTAATTGCAGGTGTGCATAGCTAGTGCTTGAGTGATTGCATGAGTGGAAAGATAATGTGTGGGGATTGGAGGAGTGCATGAGTAATGCCTCAGTGATTGAATGAGTGGAAGGGTAGTGCCTGGGTGATTGGAGGAGTGTACGGGTAGTGTGTGGTGATTTTGTAAATGCATGGGTTATGCCTGGGTCATTGCATAACTGCAGACGTAATTTGTGGGTGATTGGAGGAGTGCATGAGTAATGCCTGACTGATTACATGAGTGCATAGGTAGTGCCTGGGTCATTGGAGTAGTGAAAGGGTAGTGCTTGGTGATTTTGTAAGTGCATGGGTTTTGCCTGAGTGATTGCATGAGTGCAGAGGTAATGTGTGTGTGATTGGAGGAGTTCATGGGTAATGCCTGAGTGATTGCATGTGTAGAAGGGTAGTACTTGAGTGATTGGAGTAGTGCAAGGGTAATGCATGATGATTCAGTCAGTGCATAAGTAACACCAGACTGACTGTATGAATGCAGAGGTAATGTGTGGGTGATGGGAGGAGTGTATGGGTAATGTCTGGGTGATTGCATGAGTGCATAGGTAGTGCCTGAGTGATTGCATAACTGTATGGCTAATATCTGGGTGATTCCATAAGTGTAGGAATAATGTCTGCATGATTAAAGGAGTGCATGGGTAATACCTGGGTGATTGCAAGAGTGTAGGAGTAATGTGTGGGTGTTTTCAGGAGTGCATGGGTACTGCCTGAGTGATTAAAGGTGTGGAATGGTAATGCATGGGTGATTTTGTAACTGCATGGGTAATGCTTGAGCGTTTGAAGGAGTGCATGGGTAATGCCTGGGTGATTGCATCAATGGAGGGGTAATGTCTGGGTGAATGAATGAGTGCATGGATAGTGTCTGGCTTGTCTGAGTGATTAGACGACTGCATAGGTAGTGCTTCTGTGATTTTATAAGTGCATGGGTAGTGGCTGGCCCATTGAAAGAGTGCATGGATAGTGACTGGATCACTGAAGGAGTACAAGGGTAGTGCCTGGGTGATTGCATAAGTGCATAGGTAGTGTCTGGATGATTGGAAGACTGCATGGGCACTGCCTGAGTGATTGAAGGAGCACATGGGCAATGCCTGTGTGATTGTATGAGTGCAGGGATAATATCTGGGAGATTTAAGGAGTGCATGGGTAATGCCTGAGTGCATGCAAGACTGCATGGGTAGTGTCTGTCTACATGTAGGACTGCATGGGTACTTTCTGGGTGATTGGAAGAATGCATAAGTAGTAGCACAGTGATTGCATGAGTGCAGCACTAGTGCCTGGATGATTGGAAGACTGCATGGGTAGTTCCTGGGTGAATGGAGGAGTGCTTGAGTAGTAGTGGGGTGATTCCATGAGTGCAGAAGTAGTGTGTGGATGATTGGAATACTGCATGGGTAGTGCTTGGGTGATTGCATGAGTGCCACAGAAGTACCTTAGTGTCTGTATGACTGCATGGGCACTGCGTGAGTTATTGAAGGAGCACATGGGCAATCCCTGTGTGATTGTATGAGTGCAGGGGTAATGTCTGGGTGATTGAAGGAGTCCAAGGGTAATGCCTGGGTGCATGGATGAGTTCATGGGTAGTGCCTGGATGCATGTAGGACTGCATGGGTACTTCGTGGGTGAATGGAGGAGTGCATGAGTAGTAGTAGGGTGATTCCATGAGTGCAGTAGTAGTGTGTGGATGATTGGAATACTGCATGCGTAGTGCTTGGGTGATTGCATGAGTGCCACAGAAGTGCCTTAGTGCCTGTATGACTGCATGGGCACTGCATGAGTTATTGAAGGAGCACATGGGCAATGCCTATGTGATTGTATGAGTGCAGGGATAATGTCTGGGTTATTGAAGGAGTGCATAGGTAGTGCCTGACTGATTAGACAAGTGTATAGGTAGTGCCTTGGTGATTTTATAAGTGCATGGATAGTGTCTGGGTGATTGCAGGAGTGCATGGATAGTGCCAGGATGACTGAAGGATTGCAAGGGTAGTGCCTAGGTTATTCCATGAGTGTATAAGTAGCGCCTGGGTGATTGCATCACTGCAGAGTTAGTGCCTGAGGGATTGAAGAAGTGCATGGGCAATGCCTGTGTGATTGTATAAGTGCAGGGATAATATCTGGGAGATTGAAGGAGTGCATGGGTAATGCCTGAGTGCATGCAAGACTGCATTGGTAGTGCCTGTCTGCATGTAGGACTGCATGGGTAGTTCCTGGGTGATTGGAGGAGTGCATGAGTAGCAGCACAGTGATTGCATGAGTGCAGCAGTAGTGCCTGGATGATTGGAATACTGCATGTGTAGTTCCTGGGTGAATGGAGGAGTGCATGAGTAGTGGTAGGGTGATTCCATGAGTGCAGTAGTAGTGTGTGGATGATTGGAATACTGCATGGGTAGTGCTTGCGTGATTGCATGAGTGCCACAGAAGTACCTTAGTGCCTGTATGACTGGGTGATTGGAAAAGTGCATTGGTACTGCCTGAGTGATTGAAGAAGTACATGGGTAATGTCTGGGTGATTGCATAAGTGCAATCACTGTGCTACTCATGCACTCTCAATCACCCAGGAACTACCCATGCAGACCTTACTACCCATGCAGTCTTGCATGCACTCAGGCATTACCCATGCACTCCTTCAATCTCCAGATATTATCCCTGCACTCATACACTCACACAGGCATTGCCCATGCACTTCTTCAATCACTCAGGCACTAACTGTCTGATGCAATCACCCAGGCACTACTTATACATTCATGGAATAACCTAGGCACTACCCTTGCAATCCTTCAGTCATCCTGGAACTATCCATGCACTCCTGCAATCACCCAGACACTATCCATGCACTTATAAAATCACCAAGGCACTACATATACACTGTCTAATCAGTCAGGCACTACCTATGCACTCCTTCAATCACCCAGACATTATCCTTGCACTC
The DNA here is from genome assembly GCA_963921515.1 of Calotriton arnoldi. Lineage (NCBI taxonomy): Eukaryota > Metazoa > Chordata > Amphibia > Caudata > Salamandridae > Calotriton > Calotriton arnoldi. The sequence continues at coordinate 153,111 of CAWUFW010020382.1, forward strand.
ATGCAACCACCTAGGCATTGCCGATGCGCTCCTTCAATAACTCACGCAGTGCCCATGCAGTCATACAGGCACTAAGGCACTTCTGTGGCACTCATGCAATGCCAAGCACTACCCATGCAGTGTTCCAATCATCCACACACTACTACTGCACTCATGGAATCACCCTACTACTACTCATGCACTCTTCCATTCACCCACAGTACCCCATGCAGTCCTACATGCATCCAGGCACTACCCATGAACTCATCCATGCACCCAGGCATTACCCATGCACTCCTTTAATCACCCAGACATTACCCCAGCGCTCA